>JARHVA010000269.1:347500-590000 GCA_037957365.1 Torreya grandis | reverse complement strand
TGGGAGGATGAACGGTTGAGATTAACTTTGAGTTTGGATAGATGAGATTAACTCATTTTACTTAGGGTTTACATCTTTGATTTACCATAAAAATAATATAGTGGATTCCTAATTTATGTGATTTAATTGATTTTTTATGTTTTATAATAAATAAATGAGTCAATTAATTACATCAATTAATTAGTAGGTAGGTTATTTTAAAATGAGGATTCAATATGGTGTGATGGCATAGGTGAGGGTAGTTCATATTTAATTATTTATTTTTCATAATTAAGCCTACATAGAGTTAGATAGGGGTTAATTAACTAATTAATAATGATTAATTAATTAATTAATAATGAGGTGTAATTATTAGGGTTAAATAGGGTCATGATGTAATCAATTGATTAGTGTGGTAGTGTTAGTATGCTATCAATATAATTAGGGTAGATTAATTAGATGTAATGATAGATTGGATGACTTTAGATTGGTGATTACTTTATGGTGTCTACAAGGATTTTTAATGGAGTATATTTCCTTGAAGTTATGTATAGAAACATCCACCCCTTGGTCCATCATTGCCTCCAAGTTTTATTCTCTCCCTTTCTTATTCAATGTTAACTTGTCTGTGTGGCTCTAGATATATACAACCTTCTAAATTTGATTCATTCTCTTTTCCACCACTATTGGTGGAGTTTTGTGTTATATATTATACAAATAGCCCTTATGTATCTATGTGTTTGTGGTATTGGATTTTTTCTCTCTTTCCCCTATTATTTCTATTTCCATTTTTCTTATGGGGAAACTAGTGTTTGTCTCATGAATTTAGGGTGTACCCTTGTATTTACACTTGGAAATTATTGCCTAATTTTTTGTGGTTTTTTATCTAGCCTTGAAAAGGAAATCCCTTATTTATTCTCACATCATTCCTTTTTATACTCTGAGAACTCCTCATTTAATGAATTATCTTCTAGTTCTTATAGCATAAGATATGGAGACATTATCTCCTTATTCCTTAATCTTCTCTTCTTTGTCTTTAGAGGATCCTTATTATAATTGTTTACCTCTTATCTATCTTGAATATAATATGGTGGCCTTATCTCCTTATCCTTTAATTTCTTCTTCTTGGAGGTGGAGATGAGCGAATCCATTAGTCTTTTTTCTTCCTGAGCATGTCATCTGAAGTTGTCTCTATAAAATCTCCTTGTAAAAGAGAGAGTGGATATATCTTTCTATTTTTTGTTTTCTTATTATTGGTATGTAAAATCACAAACTAATTAGTAATTTTGAGGCTAATAAATCAAAATAATTTCACCCTTATTCTCCCATATCACTGATCTTCTTTTTTAGCTAGAGCATATAGAATATGTATTATTTCCAGCCATTTATGGTAATAATTTGGGTTGGGTTGATGATTCACTAAGTTTCATCCACCTCATCCTCTTAGTTATGTGTGGAATAACTTGGGCACATGTTTCAAATGAAGGTTATGAGCTTCAATATCTATCCCTTGTGCATCTAATAATGACTTTTTCATGTTATTGATTATATTAACTTCATCAAAAAAATATTATGCCATGAATCCATATGGTATATATATCCACCTTATCATCCTTCCATTAACCAATTATATATTTTCTAAAGAGTAGTATTGTATAACATAAGCTTTGGCTTAGTCATTTAGTATTTTAAGGAGAAGCCTTAGTATGCACCATTCATCATATATGGCATCCTTTAGTTTCATGATCCACCAGGCTAATATGTCCTTATATTTTTGGGATACTACCCCTTGTCAAGTATACATATGGTAATTTAGTATTGGGGACTTGTCATGTGTGGGGAATGTCCATTATCCCTTATTAATTCCATTGGGTATAAAAATCTCATCAAAAAGTAGCAGTATTAGGATCACATTATATTTAAATTTACATTCAATCATATTAACCTTCTCCATGCCTTAAATAATTGTATGTTCTAGGAATTTGGAGATGTTTAACAATGATCCCTTCACCATTTCATGTATAGTGTAGAGAAAGTTCTTATTTACCTCTCCCCAACACATTCCATACAACTTGGTATAAACCAAGTACACTATTATTCTTATGGCCTTATATCTTATATTTTAAATGAGGAATTTTAAGCCTCTCTTATTTTATTCCATCTCCTTTTCCATGTGCTCAACCTCCTTCCAAATAGGTGTGATTTTCACTCTCCTTCTAGTGAAGTAGAATCTATCTTCATGCATACATGGAGTAAAAATGCATAAAAACTCTTTGGCCTTTCCAAGATAGGTAAATTTATAGAGTTTGATAATTCAAACTATATATAGCCATTGTCGAATGGATTTATCTAACATTGTATTTCCCTCTATAATCTTCCTACCTATATTGACCATATAGTAGTTATTAAATTCAACCTCATTTCTTCCTTTTCAATGTTATAGTCCTCCAACTTAAATTCACATGATTCAAAACACTCTAAACTATCACATAATTACATATTTGTACAACTCATCCTTATTATCCTTGACCTACCTCTTAATTTTGTCATGACTATCATATTATTTGTTTCCATAGTCTTGGTCATGCTCTTCCTTACCTATGCCTCTCTTTCATTCTTGGATCTGGTAGAGGTTTATTCCATTTTCATGGTTAATTTTCATACCACTAATTCTTATACTTATTTGATAATCATTGATGGTCCCAAAAAATTATGCAATGCTTGGTGATACTTTTACTTCTTCAACTATGGGCATTATAAAATGTGCACTTGGGTCATTGATGTAGCTTATCTTCTTTTAGTATTTATAATTTAGTCTCATAACCATATTAAAATATATTTAGTTTACCCTTATATTCCAAATGTGGTTGAATCCTCTAATTTTAGTAGGAAAGTATTTAATCTAGATTTTGTTCTATGGGACTCAGTCCTAAGTTTCACAAAGCTCTAATGGTAGCCCTTGACCCCTAAACATATAAATAAATTTAATATGCCTTTACACTCACTAAAATTCATCAAATATTGGTAAAATCAAGTAATAATCCCATATGGATATTGATTAGATCATATTAATGGTGAAAAATCATTGCTCTTAGATTAAATTCATAGATTCTCATCATTCTAGTTCGCTTGGGATTTTTTGATTTCTCAGTTCTCTCAAATGTCAAATGATGAAAAATATATTATTTAATTTATGTAACCCTCTTAAAATGTTTCAAATACACTTTAATTTAATGTGTTTGTCATATGTTTAATATTTAGTGAGTGTTATTCACTTTAGGAGTTAATGTTTTCATATTTGCATTAACTACTAGTGCTTGCTTATTATTAACCAAAAATGTTGAGTGACATCATTATATGTGGTTCCCCATTTCTATGGGATATTCACCATATGAATTTTTTAATTTTGAATTCCTAGGCATCGCCCTTCCCTTTCTCTTGTTTGCTTATGTAACAACCCAAAAACTAACACAAAAAATGGGTTCATAGGATTCTACTACTTTGTTTACCCACACCTAAAAACATTTGAGTTCATCCACATACAATAACTATAATACATAGGTCATGATTGTGAATAATTTCATATTATTATATAAATAACATGTTGTGACTTGGATTTAGCATTAATTTAAGATAGTCTTTGTCTCTCTATAACACATTGATCCTAGCATGTAGAGTTTTACACCATAGTATGATTAGAGATATATGCATTAATATTAAAATGGTATCTTTAAAAAATACATGAGGATTATATGACACTTCAAAAAATCATTATATTCTAATCGTAATTTATATATTAATGGTTTAGGTGCTTACCTAACTTAAAACTCTACCTAAAAAAGAGTGATTCATAGATTAATAACAACCCAATCAATCATATACCCACATAATTATATTCCACCATTACATATTTGAGATTACAAGAAGAATTTTACACTAAAATTTTATTTACATATTTATTCAATGATTATAAATGAGTAAAAAACTTTTTGAAAACATAGAACTACTATAAAAGATAAGAATACTTTGACAGATTTATGATAAATTGACAACATGTCACTAGTAGTCATTCAAATGCTAGAAAGTGTTTTAATCCACTATCATATATTTAATCATAGTAATAATATTTGATAACACTCAAACCTCTTAATTGAACATTCCAAATTCTAGCATAATTAGATTATAATAGGTTTTAACCTTACCTCGATACTTAATAAAAGGAAAGTAAAACTAACAAACTTTGTCATTACTTCAACCAACTTAAATTTTCTATAATTCAAGACTGATTAATAATAATATAGTGAGTAGTTATAGTGATATGAGACCAATCAATAATCACCAATAATATAAAAAAGGCAATCCAAGTTTCCTTGCAATATGTTATTAAGAACCAATGTCCCTACTCAATACTGAGTTTATTTAATGATAAATAACATGCTCCTTAGCTTAACATTGGCTGAATATAATGTTTCATAGTCAAATAATATTCATATTAATTCAAATACCATATAAACTTAACATATCTTCACCTAATTCCATCCACATGAGAAAAACTTAAACACATTCAATAACCATAGTGAACAATGTTTTTGTGAGATCTTAAGGAGAGTGATCTCCCTATTTCTTCACTAATTAATCTTTCACATGATTATTCAAATTGATAATGTTTTTGTTAATGTTATCTTACTCCACAATCTATGCATAAGAAGATTTTCATGACTCTTCAAGTAAATATAGAACTAAGGTCTATATGTAACCTTTCATCGATTACTCCAATTCTTGACTAAAATTACCACCAATATATGAATTAGCCTATTAAATACTCAAGATTTTTAATCAATTAGAAATGAGATATTGATAATAAGTAATTATTAATATTAGTTTCCCATGGAGTAACCTCTATTTCCATTATGACTCAATTATATCAAAGTCACACAATATCCAATTTTCATAATAGTATTCACATTCACCTTAATAATCTATATTATTGATAATCCAAATGATAATATACATTTTTGAAATCTTAATTCTTTCTTGGTTCTAATAAATTTTATCCAAAACATAATATCTCCCAATCATCATGCTTCAAATTTAAACTTATATTGAGGAGAGAATAAAAAATGAATGTTATGACCACAATAAAGTAGTCTCACATAGCTAAATAGTATACATCATCAATTATCAAATTCATACAAAGATCATATATATATTTATTCCTATACACACATGACATATTGTTCTATTTTTGATATAGTATACTCTACAGTCCAATCACATGACATGTTATAAATAAAAAAAGGTACAACATGACCATTATTAATCCATGTTACTCTCCACAAAGAAATGCCCAGATTGTGAGGGATTCACAATTGAGTCCACATAAAAATCCAATCAAAAGTAATCACAATTTTAGTATTCATATTATAATTTAATACATATGAATGTAAAAACTTTAATAATGTATTAGACTTTAAAATTACATTATTCTCATAGTTTGATCAAATCTAAAAACTAAGTATAATATATAATAGCTTATAACACAACAACCCAATCAATATATTGATATATTATAGAATGATATATACATATTTTGTCTTCTAATATGTATAAATTTATAATATTCATAATAAATAAATGGTTTTAAGGGAAACATATAAATGCTTCTAATGTAGAACTAATCATTTTACTTCATGAATCATTATAATGTAAAAGAAAAACTTATGCAATGAAGGACAATGTTGGACACAAAATAATTACAAATGTCACTAAATTCAAGTGTTTCTATAATAGTTTACTCATGAACCCTTGATTTCTAAATGAGCCATAAGAGCAATAAAAGTCAATAAATCATGACAAATAATGACAATGAAAAGAGATAATTTTTAAAAATACAACAAGTAAACTCAATTTTTCATGATCCAAAAATAACCTACACTAAAATTTTTCAATAAGAGAGGTCAATAATAAGTTTTCAAATCAAACTTTATTAATGATACACAATCTATCACATTAGTTTCACAAACAAGCACATCAAGTACCATAAATAGTTGTCATACAAAAAGATATTTCTAATCAAACCTTACTCATATTAGTGATGTAATAATAATACATTATCAATCATAAAATAATTTCTCAATATGAATAAAAAATTAAAAGGAAGTTTATTTTACCTGTGATCACCAAATTACCTTCCTCTAAAATAAAGATAGGACATCTAGTGGCTTATCCCAAAAAATGAATTTTGAAGCACCATTTGCTTCTAAATATATTTACTCACTTCATAATATTATAATTCACATTTTTTTAGAATATTGGCATCATATAAACTTCATATCATATTGAAAATAAAACATTCAAGTATCTTTAAAAGTCATGCCTAAAAACTCTTCACCAAGAAGTTTTCCTACAAATGTAATGGTTCCCATGGATACTTAATATTATTAGAGTACAACATGCTCATGAAGTTATAAATTTATATGCATTGTACATTTATTGTAGAAATATAATTTTGAAAACAATAATCCTTAGCAGTGATCTTTATATCAACTACCACAAGTCACCATTAGGGTATCTAAGGAACATAATTAAAAATAAGTATCAATAAAAACCATACGATGAGTAATTCCTCCACTTATACAATATTTTAGTTAGTAAACATGAACTCATCCTTACATATCAATGTTGAGTCCAAAATAGTATTTTTAACTTAAAATCAATGAATAAAACTCAAAAAACTTATTTGAAAAAAATGGAGCTAACAATCAAGGAAACAACCTCATGTTTGGTGAGAAACAAATTTAATTTATACATGAACAACTATAGTGTATTATGAAAAATAAAATAGTTTCATCTAAATTCAAGCCTTCCCCAACACTTAGAATCATGGATAAATACAACATACAAAGTGAAATCACTTAAGCAGTTATCTTAACACAAAAGTGCATAATAAATATTAAAGATAATAATTCTCCTCATAAGTCCAATTTAGAAGTGCCACCACATACTTACATCACAAGCCACTCATATTTAACTTAATATAACCATATAGATATATATTCAAACATAAATACAATTTTTATCTATAATTACCTCATTGCTGGCAAAAAATCAAATCATTTGCATACTAAATCAGGATGCATTAGTAAATATAGACCCAAATAGTGTCAATCAAGGTAATTACCACTTAGTTTATGCAATATCTAGGGTTAATACCATTTCCTATATATATTTTTTATAAAATAACCATAATCCAATAAATCAACAATCCAAACGAATGTGTATCCAACTAATGTCTTAGAAAACACCATGTTGAAATTTTATCATAACTATCAATCCATTAATATTAATTTCTATAGATAATAGTTTATTACAAGAGGATATGACCAAGCCATGCTTTATCTAGAATATGTCTTGCATTATTTTATAAAATTTCCTTTTATTTTATTGAAAAAAATTCAAACCCTACACCATCATGTATACAATGATATGAATAGGAACACAAAATAGTTGGCCTAGGAACTAGCATTTGAACCTCATCAAAAATAAAGAAATGAAAAATTCCATATATTTAAGCAATACATTTATTCTTGAAATAAATAAACCAAACTAAAAACCAATTTACAAATCCCTCACAAACACACAATCTACTCAAGTCAAGGTATAGGCTTGTATATGCATACCTAGGTATGTGTATATGGGAATGTACCAAAATATAGAAATAATAAAAATAAACTTGCCATAATTCCATAAGTAAAAATAATGTACAAAATTTTAGCAATAAGGATATGAAACTTTGCTTGTTTAGAGATAAGCTCCAACTCTTTTCTTTCTTCCCAATTTTTTTCTCCAAGTTACCCACCTTCTTTACCTTCAATTCGCTACAAATATCTTCATTATGATAAAATTATGACTTATATTTCCATTTATAACCCATGTAAGAATTTTTTTTAGTACATAGTTATAGAAAGGATTAAATGTGCCTCATAATAAAGAGTCTATTAACAAAACTATAGTTTAATCCCTTATTGACCTCAAATATAACTACCACAAAACCCTAGTATTTTTCATAGTAGTCGAAAACAATGTCATCAAGTGCAAATTCATGCATCAAATTATTTTGAATTCATTTTAGAAGCATCAACCATCAATTAGGGTTAATTTGAAGTTATCAATGGCAATCTTTGAATATCTAGATAATCACATAATTATTAAAAAACCAAAGTCCCATTGACTTCATTTATTATTTCCATCAATAAAGGCTAAAGGACTTATCATAATCATGCTAAGACTAGAGTCTAATTTAATTTCAAGTTTTATGCCATGGTCTAAGTCTTTAGACTTATAATAAATCACCAATACCCATGGTGGTTAAAACATAACCTATATATCCATGCAAACTTCAACATTTTTAACTAAAATTTATGCCATGAAATTATTATTATTATGTCCAACATTCCCACTTTTCCTTTGAAATGGGGGACCCCTCCAAAATTTTCATGAATCATAGATTTAGTTTTCTTTTATTCTTGTCAGTGATGCCTACACAAATCTTTAGAATGTGCACCACCTTGATTTCTTCAAGTAGAACTGACCTCCTTAAAATCATCTTTAGAACTAAGAGTGATTGTCCTCTTTGTAAATCATAGCACTAAAGTTTCAAGTTGATTTTCACTTAAATATCCTAGAGTCTAGTTTTATTCCTAGAACAATAGACTCATTATACTCTATGGTAAATCAATAACTATGTATCTAACAAGTAAGTTTTAATGCATCATATTATTTTTATCTTGTTTACTTGGTCATTTTTTTAATTTTTTTAGATCCCAACAAAATGGGAATCTTCCACATCATTTTGAGCTAGAGTGACTAGTCCCCTAGACCTATTAGAAATGTCATGGCTTAGGAGATCTTAGATGAATGAGAAGCTACCATGTCATCAGGAGTTAGAGTGTCCAAACCCTTAGAACTATCAAAAATGTTAGATCTTGGTAAATCCTAACTAAAGGGGAAGCTACCACATCATTATTAAATAAAATGTCAAATCCCTTGGACTTGTCAAAAATGTTAGATTCTAGGAGAGCCTGACCAGATGGGAAGTTACCATGTCATCTTGAGTTAAAGTAGCCAGTCCCCCAGACATGCCAAACATATTAAAGCCTAGGAAATCCAAAATGAATAGGAAGATACCATGTCATATTGATCCAAAGAGGATAATCCCCCACACCTATAAAAAAAATTAAGATCTTAGGAGAGCCTGACTAAATGGGAAGCTACCACATCATCAAGATTCAGATCAGCCAGTTCCCTAGACCTGCTAGAGATATCAGAGCCTAGGAGAGCCTAATCAAATGGGAAGATACCATATTATCTTTATAAAAAAAATAGCCAATATTCCAAACCTATCAAAATTTTTAGATTTTGAGGTAGACTAAATGAATGGGAAGCTACCACATCATCTTGATCTAGAGTGTCTAGTCCCTTAGACTTGTCATAGATGTTAGAACCTGAGAGAGTTAGCTAAATGGGAAATAACCATGCCACCTAATGTGTGGTTGAAATAATTTAAAATTAAAACCCTGAAAATATCAAAATGAAGTATGGATGGGAATCAAAGGGTAATTAAGGTGGGCCACATGTCCCTAGGTGACACATCACTTAGCCTAGGGGAATAACATGGAGAACAAAACCATGCATATGTGCCAATAATTAATGAGAGGAATAATAAATGGATGACACATGTCAAAAGGTAAGAGTTAGATGAGAAGCCTCTAAGGGATATGAATGTGTGCCTACCACACATTGGAAATTAATATAATGGGAAGCTAGACCCAATTAGATAATTTTAAAAACATCACATCACCATTTATATATCTGGCTAGAAATAAAGGATCATGGGATCCAAATTAAATTATAAATTTAAAAATAAAGGGATAAAATATAGCCACCAAGTAAAATTCAAATTCAAATCAAGTGAGACAAAAAATTCCATTACACTTATAAATCCTAAGAGAATCCCATTAATGATTATCATTACTGACTACATAAATATCTAACTACTTTTTTCCAAAATTCCATGGAGATATTACACCTCATGCCTTATATGTTTAAATGTATATAAATTACCCTTCCATATTAATCCATTAGCTACTACATCCTAAAACCTTAAATTCATGCTTGAGTATCGAGATAACACCTTCCTACTAGTTTAACCAAGTATGCACATTACAATGATATATTTAAGGTAATTGAGTAGGTCCTTAAGGATTCTATCGATGCCAACAAATAGTTGGCTAAGTATGAGGATGGCCTTACATCCTATAAGAGGTGTAGACTCCATAGAGATACAACTAAACTAGAGGAATTTTCTTTGTGCCATCCTACTGGGAGACACCTTCACAAGGCCATCAACATGTAAGATGTTATCAATTATTGGGTGAGCTAACCCATCTCTTGGTATCAAATTATTGATATATATAAGAATAGCTTTAAGGTATAATACTTCCTCTTGTACATCTCTTTCTCATATTATGTAGTGATAATGTTGGCCTAGATGGACACCTACTAGATATATGATGTCCTCCATGATTAGGCTGAGAACCTTAAATCCAAGTGGGTTAACCAAAAGAATATCAATGCCTATATCATTCACACCTTTTGGGAAGAGATCCAAATGGGAATGATCCTACTTAATTAGTTATTCATAGACCTAGACTACTAACCTATAAATAATTTATGGGTGCCCCTTCTGGATATGATCCTAACTCATTAAAACATCTCACACATTGAAGGTTTGATAAAATTCAAGTTGGTCCTCACCATTGCATATGCTCAAGCTGGAGGTGGCTTCTACATGATGAGCTACCTAATAGATGCAATCTATGAGATTCTCTCATTAAGGTATGTAGTCTTTCATACATGGGTTTAAGGTGGCTTAACCATTCACATTATCTTATATAAGTTTTATGGCCACCAATTCTACTAGCATATCTAGGATGTCTGTGATCAATTCTACCTAGTAGTGTACTAGGAAGCCAAAAAATATCTAATACCCTAGATCTCAAAGTTAATTTAGGACTCTATCATAGCCATTAGGGACTATTGGCTATACAAAGTGACATAGTGATATAAGTCATAGGCTTCCTCTAAGATCCCATCTACATACCATATTATGTCCCTAACTGCTTAGTATAATAGGAAATCACCTATAAATTGGTGAATGACATTTTTGGATTCTACATACAATGTTATAAAAAGTCATTCCCACAACTCCTAATCACCATATATCATGAGTCTATAGTAACTCCCCTTTATATAAAATATGGTGGATGGGTGAGACTCCTTTGCCCTAGAAAAGTGCAAGATTTGATAGTGTGGCCCTAAAGGGGTGTTTTGGGCCCATATGGTGCAATACTCAACTCAGCTCAACATGAACTATGATCATCAAGCTAAAGATGATGATGAGATCCACTTAAACACCATTGATGACTAGGATATGTTATGTCAGATAGTAGTGAAGAAGAATAAGGGGAAGAAATATCAAGAATGCCCCTCCATGACTCTTCCAACTCTTTATTATTCCATGGATTGCTCAAATACAACAACATCGAGCATCTCCTAGAGAATCTTATAGTGCATCCTACTTCCTTCTCCTCATCAAGTTATAACCCCAACTCTAACTCTACTTCTACTAATAGATATAAATATTTAATCTATAAATTTACCTCTACCTTCTCTAATTGTTCCTCTTACTTTACCTCTACCTCCTTCAGTAGTGATAGTGACCAAGCCATGGTAAATTTGACCCCAAATCACATAGTACTAAGCAACTCAAACATAGTTTGATTAGATATCAATAAAACAACCTTTGAGATTCAATATGGCTGAAAGCTCAAGAGTGATCTCAAAATGAGGCACCCATCTAGGTTCCCCCACTCACCACTCTATTTCCTCCCATTTCCCTTCCACCTGTTTCTCCCATTATATTTTAACTCTCAATTCTAGCGCCCACTAGTTCAATTATATCCCCTATATTTAACATTTATTCCCATCCATCCTTCACCCAAGTACCCTTGGCCTTAGTATTTTTGAGCATCCTCACTTACTCATTCCATTCCACTCCTCCCATCTCACAATATATATATATATATATATATATATATATATATATATATATATATATATATATATATATATATATATATATATATATATTCCTTTTGGTGCCTCCTTGGGCATACACTTAATAATAGGCATGAATAGAACCTTTAAAATCTTGACACAGTCCCCATTCTAGGCATCTTAGTGCTTCCCTATATATCTCCAAGTGGTCATCCATTGATCCTTATGGCCCATGTCATCATAGTTAGACCATCCATCAAAACACTCAAATCTTACATAAGGAAGAGGCTAAAGAAGAAATAGAATGTGACCCTTCTTCTAGATCCAACTTGAAGTCCTTTTTATCTAATCCCACCTCCTCTGTAAGTCTCAATGAATAATTAATACCTATTAGTAGTAGTAAAACATTTATCTCCACACCCCCTCTCTCTTACCTAAGACACCATCATCCTCATCTTCAATCAGCCCATCTCATCCCTATTGTTTCATGACCCATTCTTGGGGTGATTCTACCTTAAGTGAACCTTACTCAATAATAATGGTGATCTAAAATTTTATTATGGGCCTCACTTTTTATTCACCCTATTTTTCTCACATGCCCCTTCTACCTCCACTTTTTTCCTCTTTCACTCCTTCCACTTCCTCCATCTCCCATCCAACTCATCCTCTACCCTTCACCACCATTTCAACCACACCTCTTACACCCTTTGAAACATAAAGGGATGGTCCTAAGGTCACAAGAACCACAAATAGATGTATAGGGTTACCTAGATGTATAGTGGAGTTTTGATTGAGCCTTTGAGAGTATGAAAAGGATGTTCACATAGAGATTTGTCTAGGAAGGGAACCCAATGATATGGCAAACCCATCATGATATATTTTACCTCACTAATGTGAGAACCAATATTTGAGAGGATAAGATGGATGAGAATGCATTATCTATCCTATAAGATACCCACAACATGTCTAATAAGCTCCTCAAATACATGAAGAGTAAATTTTGGACCCTCGAGGCCAAATTGAAGAGTACATTCCTAGTTAGACCAATCAGACAGGTCAAGGATGCCCTCCTACTAATTTTATTAATATTTGGGAAAGTAGTGTAAATTTAGGCCAAGATCAACACAATCATATAGTATAATTAGGCTTACATAGGGAGGATCACATAAATTTATGGGAAGTGATAGAAGCTGAAGGTGGTAGTCAACAAGAGGATATTCTTGATTCTCAAACTAATGCCAACCTCAGACTTTGGGTTGTACCAAAATTATGTTAATAACATGAGATAAATAATGGAGGAATGGCTAACCTTGGCATATACTATAATAGGATACTTGGAAGAGGGTGAGGAGAATATATTCACCTACATCAAAGAGGTTACTATCTCTATGTTATTCTACCTAGATGACACCTTGCTTGACCAAGGGGAATTTGGAATCCATCTAGGTTAATTCAACTAGATTATGAGGAATAAAGTGTATAAGGCAAACCAAGAAGGATCTTGAGTAGTTTTGGACACATAAACTCAATCCAATGTGAACATCAACCAAGTCTATAGAGTCCAATCCTTAATGAAATTATTTTTCCAAATCTCTTAAAGACTAGTAGCTCATGCCAAGGTGATATTCAAGGAGAATCTAATGAAATTGGTCAATTTGAATAAGTATTCCAACCTCATGATAAATATTTTATATTTTTGGAGTGCCTAGTCAAAGAAATTAGAATCCAGTCCCTCTTATTCACCTTTAATTGTTATCTAGTGGTCCTCTATATATCTGTTGTGATTTTGTAGGGATTTATTTTGGTTCAAATTTTGAAATATGGATATAAATATAATGAGTTGCCATCATGACCTAGGATGGGATTCTCATGCTTTTTAGAGGTGATCCCCAATCCTTATCTATTTAAATAAGAGATGTATTATATTTTAAGGGTCAACCAAAAATTTATCTAAAGTGTTGTTGGATTATTTCCATAATTTCACCTACATTTCCTTCATCACTTTAGACTATAAAAGTGACATAGATCGATTATTGTAGCAATATTTCACTCTTTTAATGAATAAAATATCTATTTTATACAAGAGGGTATCTTCTATGTTTCATTGTTCATTCACCTTCATGATTGAATGATCATCAATTATAGGTTAATTGGAATAACACTTTGTTACTTTGTATATGTCATGTTATGATGTGCTTAGCTATTATAATCTTTGTGTTAGTTCTTTCATTTCTCTTTCGGTAGTGATGATAATTTGTGTGCCTAGATATAAATTATCATATGGTATTTATGTGTTTTCAACAATAAACCCCTAGTACTCATCATTAATAATAACTTTCATTAAAGGCATACTCCCAGTTCCCTCAGAATCTCCCCAATATATGTTCTTAGAGGTATAACTCTAGTGAGACTTAGTATATAGTGGTATAACTATGGTAAAGTTACTTTTTCTAATGAATATTACATTGATCTAATTTTAGACATGGAGAATTCTCTTATTTTTCTTATTATTCCCTCTCTTTTGTGTTTGTTTAGTTGAATTGAAATCCCCCTTTCCCCTTGTGTTTAATAAGAATAATCCCAACACTCAAGTATTCATAACTATTATTAACCTGTGTGAAGTACAGTGTATTGAAATTCTAGGGGTAATAGTGCATCTCTTATAGACTATTCATGCAGACTCCATTTGTGATGTCTAATACTATAGTTGTGCCCTAGGCTAATCCCAAATTAGTCCTAAAATTGAGGATGAAATTCCATAGTTGTCCCCACCTTGTCCTTTTCAAGGAAATGCCAATCTAATGGGAATCTCATGATAAGAAATATATTGGATCAAAAAACACTTTCATTATCTAAATATTGACTTAATGTAAATCATAATCTAACAATTTTCTATATCATGGCTAAGTTCTAAGGCTACCCATGTTTAATAACAAATTATTATTGATCAATTCAATATAGTTATGTATTTATTATAGAAACATGAATTACATTAAATTTAAACAATAAAGGACAAAAAGGCACAATTAGACTAATGCTAATGACACACTTAGATAACAATAAAATAATTTGATCATCTTGAAAATTATAATGTCTCAAATCATAAGCATAAGTGGGAACAAAATGATTATAATGATGACCTTACTATTGGCATCTTTCTACCTTTGGGCTTAGAAATATTTAACCTATGTTAAAGAAAACTTGAACTTATCCTTGGTCATCTTATTGAGTCTTTAAAATGTCTTGATAGTCTAAGAGAGGGTTAATTGTCCTTGAAAAGTAAAACAGCATGTCCAAGTAGTGGGTCATGTCAAAAAGTGTCATGGTGGTCCCTATATCACATTTTTTGAGGTTGTCTCAAGGTTTTTTTGTGCTAATTATGTGTAATGGTATATATCAAGACATAAGGTGGTCCTTATGATCCAAGTATACTTGTGACAGGTGATCTAACATACTACAGTCTATATCCAGTCATATACTCATTTGAACATGCCAAGAAATTACATAAATGGAGGTAGAATTTAGGATATTAGAGGATAATTTGAAGAGGGATGATGAACCTTGTTTAAGGGCTTAACATTATTTAAGGTTCTTTAGCAGATGTTAAGGTATTTTTCCCAAATTAATGTTTCATTTGAAATTATGCATATTTTACCTTTTAAAGGGTGTCTAAACCATGAGCATTGTAATTTTATGACCCATAAAACATAATTAATACATTATCAATAGTTAAAAGTATCTAGAAGGGACTTATTGTCATCATAATGCCTTTCTAAGGTGGTTTTTATGCAAAATGAAGCTTTTTTAGGAGTCAAACACCTTTTATCCACCACAAAGGGGCCCACACATGTGAAAAAATGACCTTTCAACTTTCCTCCATAAATACTCCTTATTTTTAAAAAAAATTTGACTCCTTATTTCCATGTTCTTGCCAACCAATGGCTTTCAAAATCTTAGACTAAGAAAATACAAGAAAATGATGTTTTATAGGTATTTATTAGACTTGTATAAAGTTATATAGATAGGTCAAAGTTAGAAGAGGTCATAAGTATTATGTGGGATCCCTTGTAAGCATCATGTAGAAGGATTAATGTCCCAACTATTTTGACAAAGGTAGAAATGGCATCAATATCTCCTTTGATCCCTTAGCAAGTTCACAAGGTCTAGTTTGAGATAGATGGTATGATCTATATAGGGGGTGTTAGAGACCAAGATATTAGCTAGAGGTAGGGTCCCTAGTGGGAATTAAAACAATGTAATTGGTTTGTAGATCAAGTTCTTGAGCTTTATAAACAATCATTAAGACCCCTACGTGGTTTTAAACCCTTTACAAATTCCATAAACTCAATTGTAGGTATATTTATCAAAATTTTGAGATTATTGTGATAAAATGAGCATGAATAAAGGTATATAAATGCATATTTATTATTTTATACCCACCTAAGCATGTTCTAATCTCACTTATAGGGTTATAATGATACATAGTCTCCCTTTGTTGGTAGATTGCATTCAAGCGCAAGGTTATTGTGTTTTCAAGAAGGATTAGAGCATAAGGATGATTAGTACAAGTTTCCAATACTTCCTCTAGGTTCCTCACATACCTCACCTAATCACCATTTGGTCAGAATAGATCCCCTTCAAGCTTCTCAATGCATTTGAAATGAGGAAATAAACTTCAAGCATAATTTAACTTATCCTTATGGAAATTAATCTTTAGGATTAAAGTATAAATGGTATCCTTTTTAGTTGGATGGATTGGTTTAGGCATATGGAGGACCCCTTCTCTTATAATTAAAAATATTTTTTATGTACCTCAAGGCCAAAACCGATGAACTAGCTTCATATGCATTCATAAGCCTTTAGTAGGGTTTAAGGTTTATTAACATTATTTAAGGTTTTTGTGGACTCCTACGTTTAAATTTCTCCCTCAAGATGCTTGATTCATCATCTCCATTATTTGTTGAGTATCTAGATAGGGATGTTTAGGGTTTTAATGGATGATCATGAATGAAGAGTAATAGTCCACATGAGGTCTCCCAAAAAATATTTATTATGTAATGACTTCATCAGGCTATTTTCACCTCAATGAGTTTTAGATTTAAGAATCATAACTCTAAAAATACATTTTAATAAACTTACAAGTTTAATCCCTCATACCCAATCTTATGTGTGGAAGTAAGGTCAAAATGTGTATGTTTCCATGAAAGGCCAATGAAACTATGAGAGGAGAAGCTTAGTCAAAGATCCAACTGCAATCAATAGGCTAATGAAAAAGTTTGGAAGGTTAAATTGAGGCTCAAATTTTAAATAATTTCCCACTAATCAACACTTATATTTGATCCTAAGAAAATCCAAGAGAAGGATATATACTTTTGAATATCACTATCTTGATAGAGGCTACTGAGTTTCAAAAGAGGCCAACTAGTTTTCATGTATGGTCTATAGCACCTTTATCATGTTCATTAACCTATGGGAAGGATCTAACTATAGTCAATTTCCACTGATCAAACCTAAAATACTAAAGGAAATTTGTCTCCAAATTTTTGGGTGAAATTATATATACACATGAAGGAAGGAGCTCAAGTAAAGGATCATAATATAGAGGTTATATTGTTAAAAGATAAAGGATACGTGAAGGGATAACTAAACAAGATAATTGTTCTAAATTTAAAATAAAAAAATCATATTAAAATTGGTCCTATATTTTTGTTATGATATCTCTATGGCCTTTAAGACACTTCAAGATAGATTTAGGTTAAGAGATTTTCAAAAGATTGACTAAGGGTTCATAACACATAGGCATGTGTGTGAGTGACTAGGAGAGCATGTTGTTACAGGAAGAAAGAGAATAAAGATTAAATAATTGTTGAAATATATTGAAATTACATTAAATGGGTGGTTATAAATACTTTAATATTAATTAAATAATAATATACACCATTCAAGTCTTTGGCATCAACTATTCCAAACACTTAGACTGAGCCAAGGATGGTCATGATAGACCTAAAAGAGAAGAAGGATAGAGACAAGGGTATGAGAAGTTGTGATATTATGAAAAAGGATAAAATTGGATATAAATACATGATAATAAGACCCTAAATTTACTAACACACCCATAGGTGGTCTAAGGTCTTGAGGCTCAGTTTAAGCTTGTAAGGCATAAAAACCTCCTTAATCCCTTAGATCCCTAACTTCATTCTTGTGACATATTGAATATAATAAATTATGCATAAGGACATATATATATATATATATATATATATATATATATATATATGATTATATTATAGGTATTTAATAAGTTTTTTTAGGTAAAATAAGGTAATATAATTGGCAATTTTGCCTAACTACCTCCCTCAAGCTTCATCACCCCAATCTGCCATTTTGAGCTACTAGTTCAAATGATCATATATTACATGGAAAGATATATGGGGACCAATGATATTAAAGTAAATTTTGGACCCATTTAAACTTAATATTTAATGTATATATATTTTATTTTATGGGGTCATCTCTATGAATGATCATTAACATTATTAGCATACCTAGAATGCTTAGTGAAGACTCAAAGGTTGCCAATTTCTACTCAAATCTCACCATACAAGGTGAGTGGTACCGATAATTATTAGGGATATTATATGGGGTCTATTTTCTCAAATTAATGTAATTAATTATTCAATCTAAGGCATATACTCTATGAACCATCGTTAAGATGGTAGGCCCCTCTAGACCCTCCAAAACCCTAACGAAGAACTTGATGGATAAGAGACTCATTTTGATGGATAAAATGACCATGAGACACCATGAAAACATCATTAAATCATATAAAATTCATGTATGCCATATATAAATCATAAATTTATATTTTGTGAGGCTAAATATGAAGGAAAATGGCTTTTAAGGTCTAGTTTTTGGTCTATTTTCATAATTTAAAGCATGTTGAGGGTTATGAGTGAGTATGAAGGCCACTAATACATATGAATAGGTATTATTATATTAAAAAAACTAATCTTCAACTCCCAAAATAGTGCATATAAACCTAATGATCATACTTCAACGTAATTGAGGAGATGACCTTCATCTGCATCAAGGAGTGTTACAAGCCCTATCTACATGGTGATGAGACTATCAAAAGTAGGAACACTATTATACCAATATATTAAATTCATTATTAAAATCATATCTCACCTATAATCCTTTAATTCCTAGGGCTCTCACTCACTAATATAACAATGCATTGAATGGGATGAGAATTGCATGGAGGTTTGAAGCCAAGTGAGTAATGGATAGGTTCAAGCAAGTAATTGTCTCTCATAATGAGTGAATGACCTCCCATTTCATGACAAGGATTTAAATATAAATTAAAATGTGAATGAAATCTTCATGGGGTCAACTATGACCAAAATAGTCCATCCACCACAGTTCTACATCTAAGGGCTCATTGAAGACCATTTTATAGCCAAGACAATATATGCGAGAGATCATGGAAATTTTATTTATCCTTTTTCATATGTTTAATTTATTTTTGAGTGAGTTATTCATCATGGCCTCTCTTCCACACTTAAAAACCATATTCTTACTCTATTTCCCTCTGATGTTTTATAAATTGAGGCTCAAAATCCATTATATGCATCCCTTAATTAGGTATGAAGCAACTCTACCCAAATTATACCTTGTAACCTTTGAATTAATATAATGAATATTTAAGCTTCTCCATTCTAGTTTAGTGTGATTTATACTTATTGATTTGAAAAATTGGTGGTCTTATCTTCCTTTGTAGGTCCTTGATCTCACTTAGTTTCTAGGAGATTTTTCTAAATAGGTCATATGGTGTGTGAAAGTGTTAGTGACTATGATTAAAGTGAAATATGATTAGTAATGTCTTGAAATATATCTCCAATTAATAAACTTCAAGTTGCATCTATATATCATAGACTTCATGTCAATCATTGATGCTTAGGAGTCCCTTGAGGTGAGTGGTATAGTCACTAGTCGTTGTCTAGTTCATAAGTGTTTTTGAATGGTCAAACAAAAATGATACAACATGTTGGTACATTGCATCCCATAGGTTAAGTTTATTTAATGTATCTTTATATCCCTTTTAATTGATAATCATGTAGGTTTATGAATCAAGCCTAGATGATGCATTAGGGGAGCTAAATCCAAAGCTAGAGGTTAATCTCACTCAAAAAGATACCCAGACCTAAAGGTGATCCCATTGTATCAGCTCACCTTTGCCTCAAGGGTAAAATCTAAATTTATCATAGTTTTTGACATGTCAAGTGGGACCAAAATTTAATAAATTTGGATCACTTATTTGCATCATTTGGTGATTTCAAGGATCTTCAAACATTTTAGTGATAGATCTACATTCAAATTTCATGCTAAAATTAGTCACAAGGCCTTCATCAAAATGTAAAGAAGCTAAGTTTGTTGAATTATCCTTAAATTTTGATAGGAGGAAGAGGTACCCTAGGTCTAATCCCTATCCTACACACCTTACTTCTCCTAATATTGATCAACAAAGTACTATTACAAGTCTTATACCCCTAATGGCTAGGCTTATAAACCAAGACTTTGTACCCTTCAATAGTTGCATCCCTTTGATCTTGAACCAATTTGATGATATATTTGATGTTTCACTTAAGATCCTTCTATACTTCATAGGCAAAAACTCTATGATGCCTTTTGAACACATTGTATACATAGCTAACCTCTTCTTAGTACATAATATAACTCAAGAAAATGTGGTAATGAGTCTACTATCTACTTCATTGAGAAGTAAGGTACTTCAATGGTATATAGGTATAGCATCTGCATCTATCAACACTTTGTATGAGTTTGGGGAGCACCTATGTAATAATTTTGAGGATATAAGTGAATACTTATCCTTAGTAGATAAATTAACCATAGTCAAGAGGGTTCCTAAATATTTTATGGTGAAATTTAACTATATGTTTCAGCAAACTTTGGATATCATCCCAATAGTAGTTAAACTCACTCTTAACTATGTCTTTTTATGTTATTTGAGAGCCCTCAATTTTGATGTAGCAGTCATGATATAATCCATGGGTAGGAACACACTACCTAATACCTATGAAGTGGAAATAAGGGAAAAAACCTATCCCATACAAGTAGGCAATTCTACACCAAGGCCCCTCATGCCTTTATTCCTAGAGATACATCCTCTTTTGCCTACCATTTCCCCCATACCAATGCCAACCAACAATGATCAATCAAATGATAATTAGATAGATAGCTTGGTTAAACTTGAAGTGATGGTCAACGCACAAAAAAATAATATAGTGGCCTTGGAGAGGAAATAAATTCCACCTCATAGACCATACCAAGCTCCTTATCAAGCCCCCTAACATCCTTATTAGTTTAATAAGCCTTCATCTCAACCTAATTCACAAGGTCAAGGGTAGATAACTCAAACAAGGCCCTACAATAGCTTCAATCCTAATTTTGTTTGCACTTATAGAGCATTGGTTCCTACTCAAAATAATTATGCTCAAGAAAGTCCAATGGTCTACACAATGGGTGGAATCTCATGATATGTTAATAATCCCAAGAGAATTTGTTTGTCAAACTTATCTTATGCATTAGAATCAAGCTCCTCCTATGTAATATAGTTAGCCTCATACATAACACAAAGAAGCCCCTTTTATATAACATGGAGAGATATATTTCATGACTCAATATAAAATATCAAATCAATAATAATGATTTGGGGTCATAAATAATCAAACAATACCTTTTCCAACTTAAAATAAGGAGAACATTATTTTTGACAATGCGCAACTAATTAGTCTAGGAGGCCAATACAAGTGTTAAAAGGAGAGTAGTAAGTGGTGACTCAGAGGTTTAGAGAGAAGATACTTCATCATCTAAACCACCTTAGATGACTAATTAAAAATATGAAACCCCTAAAACTCCACCAATCTAAAAGGTACAAAATGAAAAAGGGAAGAATAATAAGGGTCTATTTATACCTTAGTTCACTCGAGCTTTAAGTTGTGTTGTTCCTCTTAAGTTGTAATCAAAGGTTGTTATACCTCACATCATCATTGTGGACTATATGAAGAAGGATCATGTCACCATACGAATGTGGGACACATTTCTTATTCTATTATAAAAGGATCTCCTCCAAGAATAGTTATCCAAACTTCACATATTGGAAAAGCAAGAAAAAAAAGGAAGTGCAGTCCTAACCAACCCTAGTTAGCCTAATGAACCCCAACCAGCCAAGTTAAACAAACCCCCTCATTTATATATTTATTTCATAATAGGAGAATATTTATTACATATTTGTATGATATATAGTGGGGATAATACATTTTTTATGCCTAAATCTAAAGTAGACAAGTTGGGGTTAAGGTATGAGAGTAATTCTATGGAAGTTTTGGAACTATATGGGTATCCTACTAAGACTATTAGTATGCTCAAATATATAAAAAAATTATCCTAGTTTCTTTTCCTAATTATACTATATCCCAAGATGTTGTAGTGGTTAAACTTTCCCCTTATTTTGCCTTATGTTTGTTTAGGGATTTCATTGATAAGCTAGGAGTCTACCTATATTTTGATTGGTCTTATATGGTATTTATAACTAGCTATATAACTAAGGTCACCATCAGGTCTGATCCTATCTATAGGTTTCATTTAATCCATATATGCCTAATTTATCCAATGTCAAATATACTATTGTTGATGAAGATGAGCACCCTAATTATCAAGAACCAGTTGAACCACTTAAAGGCATATCAGACCTAATTATTGATTAGTGGGATGGAGATAATCATGTTATACAATTAGTATTATATGATGCACATGAATTAATCCTAGATCATATAAAATAGAGCATGCCTACACTTCTAATTGGGTATACACTTGTTAAGCAGGAGCATGACCAATATGGGTATCCACTAAACCTAATTAGGGGATCACTTATATTACTTGTCACAACATATCATGATAAGAATGGTTCTAAAGCATATATTATAATACAATCACATAATAACCCTAAAATATTCCTATGATTTAATATTTCACTTATTCTAGAAAATAAGAAAGTAAACTATTCTAATAACAAGAAAAGTAAACTAATCTAGTGTGCATCAAAGCTTGTGGCATAAAGTGCCAGGGGGTGTTAGATGAATTAAAATTATCCTAGTTTATGAGTGAGTAGTAAAAATAAAAATCTCACTCATAAATTTAAAAATGGAATGCATAAAAGGGAAAACAACATTGTTGAGTGAGTAGTAACAAACCATGTCTCACTCAATAATGGAAAAAGGGTACGAACTCAAGTGTCTATAATAGTAGGACATCAAAATCATGATAAATGGTAAAAGGAAGGTAAAGTAAGTATAGTAAATGTAAAATTAATTTAAGAGTAAGATCCAAAGTTTCTCAAACATGTTATTTTGCATCTAAAGATAGATAAAACTGAAACAAAGTAGTCCTAGCATGTTCTTAAGAAATGAAGAAGAAGGAATTTAAAGAAGAGGGAAAATAGATTTGGAATCATAATTTTAATATCAAGGGGGTAAAATGAAATGGGTGAAGGGGAGAATTAAGGAAAAACCAAGGTAGATAAAACTCTTTATCAAAGTTAAGACACTTAAAATTAGTTTGTCAAAACAAGAGGACTATCGACCTTAGGGACTCTAAAGAACTTCTCTTAGATACAAATGTCTTAGGTCAACAAATGGAGTTTATATATCATCCCATGAAGGCTATATGCATGAAAATTAAAATGGACCTACCCACCCATGACATGTTCCCCACTCTTTAGGACCCATTATAGAGTCGTTGGTCTATTACAAAGATTCGGTACTTAAGTGAGAAAGTAGGTAGCACCATTATTTTTTTTAAATTCCCCTATTCCAATATGCTATTCTACCACACCCCAAAGGACTTTAGCTCTATTTGAATCTGAATATGGAGTTTAAGATTTGATTGGAGATAGAAGATGTGCTTGTAATCATGTATTTTTGTGTGAATTTGACTTTTGAGATTTATATGTTGCCTTTTAAATATCATTGCCTTTTATTTCAAATGATTTGTATTTTAAATTTATTTTAATGGATTTTTCTTATTCCTCTTCCATACATATTTGGAAAACCAAATATGGGTGCTAAATATGACTTTCATTTAAAAATTTGGGACAAGGTTCCTAAGAGAGAGAAACTTCAAAGAACATTGGGTCTAAGAGTATTGTAAATCTAGCTGAAATAAAGGTGTTATCTTGACTTCAACCTTGTTTTATCCAATGTGGAGATAAAATAAATGGGGAAATCAAGAGGATTAACACATGGAAAAATTTGAATTGCTTCAAATTGAAAAAAAATGTGACAATAGGCAAAAATAATGGATACAATGTTAGCAAAGTGTGATTCCTTATCATAAGAGAGAGGGAAATGGAGGAAAACATGCTAACATAATTTGTTTGTAGATTCCATCTAGCAAAAGAAGCAAAATCTAAAGTTTAATAAAAAGGATCAAGAACATGAAAATAATGGTAATTTTATGAGGGTTGGGTCCTATCCATGGTCTTACAAATCAACTCATAAAAAAGAGACCCATGAAGGTGATAATAAGCAAGAGAAAAGCAAAGTGAGGGAACATATTTACAAATCACCTCACAAAATAAAAAACTAAAGGATTCCAAAACAACAGTGGCAAGAAATAAACAAAGAAAGAAAATAATTAAAATATGGTGGTTTTATGAGGGATGTCAGTCCCATCCATGGTCTTAAAAATTATCTCACAAAATAAAAACCTAAAGGGAACCAGATCAAAATTGTTGAGTAGAAGGAGAAATGAAAAATAAGATAATGAAGACTATGGTACATAAAGAAATCAAAAGACCAAAAGGGAGTACTAAAATTTTGTGAAGAAGAGGTAAATATTATAGATGGAGAGACCCATGCTTAAGTAACCTATAAAAATAGTTAGGTAAATATAAATAGAAAGCATGATAAGAAGGAAATGATTAGGAAAAGTATTTGAATTGAGCATTGGTGGGCTCTTTGAAAGCATAGCCTTCATTAGTTTGAAGATGATAAGTACTTGGACCAAGGATGTCTTTAACTAAGTATGGGCCCCACCATTTTTGGTCATGTTTATCTTATTTGTCATGGGTGTATTCTAGTTTAAGGATAAGATCACCAGCATTAAATGTGTGAACTTTAACACATTTATTATTTTGTCAGGCAATACAAGACTTATATTGGAATTTATGATGTAAGTCAAAGAGATGACATTTATTAAGTATATCAAGGGCATGAATGTGAGCCTCACATAATAATTCATTAGGAATGATGTCATGAAGGTATATGAAAAGAGAAATAAGCTCAACTTCAAGAGGAAGAACTAATTTAGAACCATAAACTAGAGAAAATGGAGTTGCCCTAGTGGTAGTATGAATGCTATTCTGATAAGCCTAAAGTGTGGGATAAAGTTAAATATGCAAATCCATGAAAGTTTCATAAAATGTCTTTCAAATAATTTTATTGATAATCTTGTTAGTGGGCTCAGTTTGACCATTACACTATGGATAATAAGGAGTAGAAAACTTATGATTGATTTTGCATTTGGTGCAATGTTGTTTAACATGTTTATTTTTGAAATTACCACCATTATATAAAATGATGGTATAGGGAATCCAAAATAGAAAATGATTTGGTTTATAATTAATTTAGATATAGTAGGACTAGTAAAATTAATAATGGGCATGACTTCAACCCACTTGGTAAAGTACTTGGTAGCAATGATAATAAAGACATGTCCATCTTGGGAGTGAGGAAGTTTATTAATGAGATCAAATCCCCATGTGGAAAATGGCAATGGAGATTCAATAATTTTAAGTTTATCCAGTGGTGAATGAATGAGATCATTATAAAACTGAGAAGGATTACATTTTTTAGCATATTCAATAGCATCCTTTTCTAGAGTAGACCAATAATAACCTATATGTAGGAATTTATGGGTTGTATCATGTCTGCTATAGTGACCACCATAAATTCCCCCATGCACTTGTTCAAGTAGAGGATGGACCTCATCTTGCATGACACAATGGAGCAAGGTACCTTTGACATTGTGATAATAAAGGATGTTATATCTAAATATGTAATTGAAAGCTTGTTTGTGAAGATGTGTCTTTTCATGGGAATCTAAGTTAGGAGGATAAGTTTGATTTTCTAAGAATTAGATGATATCTTGATACCATAGGTGTTACCAATGGTGACATACTTGATGTGGTAGATAAGTGAATCAGGTGGTTAGATAGATGATGGAGATTTGATTATGTATATGATTAAAAATAAATAAAAAATAACTTGATGTGGATGAAAAATAGAAGCTAAAGAGGTAATAGAATTATCAATGGAATTTTGGTCTCTAAGAATAGGATCAATTTTAAAAGAGACAAAATTCTTGGCAAGAGTGATTTAAATTTGATGATAGGTGATAATGTTTTCACTTTTACATTTATAGGCACTATTAACTTGATGGAAAATGAGTTGAGAATCACCTAAAGCATGAAGATATTGTATGTCTAAATCAAGATCATCTCTCATACCAAAGATAATAGCTTCATACTCAGCCATATTATTGGTGACATCAAATGTAAAATGAAATCCAAGGGAATTATCTTACCAAGAGGAATAGTGAGAATGCAACCTACCCCATATACTTGATGGAATGCTTGTTACCAGTATCATCCTTTTAGGCAAGCATTTCCCCTACTAATATGGGTGTGGAAGAAGTATACAAAATCAAAGGTTTATCATTAGGAGGACAAAGTGTAGGTGGATGAAGTAATGACTCTTTCATATTGTCAAACACTTCTTGACATGGATCCATCCATTCTAAGGCTATAATTTTCTTGAGAAGGGAATTAATGGAGTGAATTCAATAAGACATCTTAGGAATAAATCATCTAATTTCCCCAAGTTTGCCTAAATAGGTATGAATGTCAAGAATATAGTAAGGAATAAGCATGTTGATAATGGCATTAATCTTGGATGGATCAACATCAATGCCACAAAGAGAGACTAAGAATCCTAACAATTTTCCAGATGTAACTTCAAAGACAAATTTGAAAGGATTATGTCAGACTTTATGTTTGATGAGATGGTCAAAGATGATGGTAAGATTAGAAAGAGGATTTGTATGGTGTTTGGATTTGGTGATAAGAGAATCCACATATGTTTCAATGATTTTATGGATGAAGTTATGAAAGATATGATTCATTAAACATTGATAAGTGGTCCCAAAATTTTTAAGATTGAATATAATTTTAACATAACAATAATTTACTCATTTTGTGGTGAAAGTAGTCTTATGTTGGTCCTTGGGAGCTAATGAATCTGATTGTATCCCAAAAAACCATCCATAAGGCATAACATTTCATATCTAGCCATAGAATTGACAGTGACATCTATTGAGGGCAAAGGAAAGTTGTCCTTAGGAAAATCAATATTAAGATTGTGGAAATCAATGCAAATATGAATAACCATAGTGACATTTTTCTAAATAATCCATAGGTTTAATAAATTTAGCATTGAATAGTTTGATGATTTACTTATGACATAAGTTGTTAAATTTAGGAGGAAATGTGTATTAATTATGACACATAGGTTTAGAATTAGGATAGGTAATGATGTTATGGACCACTATGCGAGGGTCAATGTTAGACATGTTTTGGTAAGACCTTGCAAATGCTTCTTGATACTTATTGAAAAATAGGATGAAATTATCATGTTCAGAGGGTGAAATTTCTTTAGAAATTATGATCAATTTAGTACATGAGGGAGTACCATATTTGATATGATTTATTTCTTCAATAATCATGGCATTACCATCTTGAAAGTGGTATGGTGCATTGGGTAAGGATGAATTAGATTAGTTTTGGGATCAATACTAGCGATAAAATTGTTGAAGCAAGGATTATTAATTTTAAAATTTACAAGTTTATTATGTTGCTGAGGGATTTGAGGTTTTTGGGCATAAAGTAACTCAATAATAGATACATCACTAGGCAACATAAGAAGAGGATCACAATACTCAACATCTACTTCTAGATCTAAAATTTGGTTACCATGGCATTCATATTTAGAATGTATTTAATGGACATCGATTACCTTGGTAGCAAGTGTGATTTTAGGAGTAGAAGAAGTAGATGGAGTAGAAGAGGTAGATGGAGTGTTTATGGTTTATTTGATAAGATAAGGATTATATTTAATGGGAGGATCTGAAGGAGCTAAATAAGATGAAATCACTTATGGAGGTTCATAAGGTGTGATTTGCTCTACCACCCAAGGAGAATTGATAAGAGAAGGATTAATAGGAAGCACATAACCCTTAGGTTCTAAGTTATTATCTATAAAAATTATATGCACATCCTAATTGAAAGAATGAATTTGGGATAAGGTATTTTAATAATACAAGACATCCAAGTCTCTAGATTGAGCTTGGGCCATGACATAGTTATCATCGTATGTGGGAGAAATTGTGCATGATTGAGATTCAAGAGGATCTTGAGAATGTAAAATCCTAAGATTATTGAATGTTTGAGGAGACATGGTGAGATTATCTTGAAAAAAATTATCCACTCCAAAATCATTGTAAGTAAAATCATCTTTAATTAAAGATGGCTCTTGAGCATTGCATGGAGGGGGAAATCAGTAATCTCATCCATGAGAGGAATGGTATGATCCATTGGAAAAAGAGAAGGAGGAAGCCACTATAAAATATATGGAGGTAATTTGGTGGTGTTACAAGTATGGTGCAATTCATTAGGCTCATCATCATTTAAATCTACAAGAGTGACTTGTAAATTAAGATTCAATTTGATGAACTTAGGTAAAGCAACATTATTAATTTTAGGGATCATAGGATCATGATATTGTGATATAGGATTAGGTAATTAGATACTATATGTGTTGTGATTATCTTCATGCTTATATCATTTTATGTTATTTATAAATTTAATGCATTGAATACCAGAAGAAGCAATGGCCCTCATTCGATGAGTCCATGGACAACTAAGGAGTATGTTATAAGATAAAGGAAAATATAAAACCATGAGTTTGGTTTGAATGGTCTTATGACCAATGGCTAAGGGAAGCCATATAAAACAAAGTGGCTTTTGATTAGTCTTATCAAAACCATGATAAGTAAGAAGGGTTTTTTTTAAGATGACCTTTATTATAACCAAGTTGTTTTAGAATCCATAAAGAAGTCACATTAATACCAGAACCCTCATCAACTAGAATTTTTTAAATAAGGGTGGTATTAATGTCTATTTTTATTAAGAGAGGTTTATCATCAGCATGAAAGGGTATTTCATCATTAATCATGTCCTCTTCAAGGAATTCAATGGAATGCTTGGAAGAGGGACACATAGATTCAATGGTATTAATGTTAGTTGGTTGAACATCAATATAAGGTGGTTCTTCATCTAAAGAAGATGGATCTTTGATCTCTTAGAGTTGTTTCATAAATAATTTATGATGACAAGGTGAAGTGTGAACCAACTCCATAAGAGGAATCTTACATGGCATAGAGTTAAGTTCTTCAAGAAAATTCCAATGAGATTTAGAAGAAGAGCCATATGGTTTAGAGGATAAATTATACTTTGGAGGAATAGATGTGGTTAGAGGATAAAAAGGAGGAAGTTTTCCATAGGTTTTTTTGATCCAATATTGATGGTGGTATTATCTTTAAGCAATTTTTTCTCCAAAGAAGGTTTCTTAAGCTTGGTAATAGGATCTTTGTGAGCTAGTTTTTTATGATAGTTGACCTTAGCCATATTGACATAGTGAGAGTTGTTAAAGTATTGGTTATAATTAGTGTTAATTACACAAACATCCTTGGAATTTGATTATGGGTAGAAGATTTTAGGTTATTAGATCTATAAGTTTTAAAGGTTTGTCATTTTTGAGAAGCATTAGTGTATTCTTGACAATGATTTTCTATCATGCTTTCATGGTCGAATGAATCACCAATCATGTAAGAAATAACAAATTTAGAAAACCCTCTAAAATATTCATGAGAATGCATAATGTTAGTATGAAACCAAAAAAATAGATTGTGATCATACCACTTAAGAGGAGTATTAGGATATATAAAAGGTTTATAGGGTGGTAAAAATTGTCTCATTTGATGTACCAAAAGAGCTATGTGAGATGGTAAAATAATATCATTTTTGGAAACTCCTGGTTTAGTTTGAGAAGTGTTAATAGTGATAACATTGGATGTTTGAAAACATCCTTTAATAAGTTTATAATTAAGTTTGAATTGCTTCATAATAAAGTCTTTCCATTTAGCTTGGTCAAGAACTTCATTCAGAGTTTGAGGAGCAAAGGTTCAAACCTTGTATTGAAGACTAGGAGTTAACGTGGTAATAAAGATTTTGAATAGGTTATCATCAAACATATTATGATCACTTTTATGAGCTAAGGATTTCCATCTTTTAATAAATTCATGATCTAATTCATTAGGATATTTCTTAGCATTTATGAAATGTCTAAGACAATCTTTAGGAAGATCATTGTGTTGAAACTCTTTAACTAAAAGATTGACCAAATCTTAAAGTTACCAAATAGAATGTTGGGGTAATTGATTATACCATTCTAATACATCACCAGTGAAAGTTTTAAATAAGAGCTTAGTATTAGTAAATGTATTATTTTGGATCCACTCTTTTTAGAGATTACCAAAGGCTTTAAGAAATGAGGTGGTGTCTTTAGTCCCATCATATTTGATAGTTGGTGATATGTTACCAATGTTAATAGATACAATAAAGGGAGATAAAGGCTCATTTTTAATAGTTTGAATCATCTTGTTGTTCATTATTGGTTGAGGAATAACATTAGCTAAAGCATCTCTAAGAGGTGGAAGAATGTAGTTAGGATTAGCTTGAGGATGCATGATTGGAGGTTGATTATCCACATTGATCAAAAGTTGTTGAAGTTGCATCATTTTATTAGTATTAGGTTATTTCAAAATGTTCATTTTTTTAATCACTTGGGATAATAAGTAGGTTGTATCAGGTGGTAGATTGGTTTTAGAAGGAGCATTCCCCAAATTGGTGTTGGGGGAAGGATTATTAGAATAAGGGTTATTAGTGGGATTATTAAGCAAACTTGTGTCAATCACTCCCACATTAGTTTGAAGATTTTGAGAGATTTATTGGTAGGTTTAGAAAGGATTAGATCTATAAAATTCATTTAGAGGTGTTATTTGAACCATGTTACAATTTGTAGTTGAAGGGGGAGAGGAAATGCCCCAAGAGTGATGGTGTTCTTGGGAGAAAAAGAAAGGGAGAAATGAACATCCCATATAGGATCTAGATGGATTAAGATTGTCCAAAAAGATTATGATAAGAGACCTCATTCTGACCAAAAGGAAATTAATATAATGAAAATTGGAAGAGATGAAGAATTAGGTTAATAAACAAGGAAAGCAAGAAACAAAATTGGGTCAACTAGGTTGACCTAGTGTAAAAACAAGACCTACAGACTATACTGGGTTAACCAGGTTGACCTAGTATAATGAATAAGGGAAAAAAATAGGGTATGTGATAGTATTGGGTCAACCAGGTCAACTTAGTATAATAGATAGGAAAAATAAAATATTGTTAACAAGATGGGAAATATAACAAGATAATTTTGTAGCTAATATAGTAAAGTAAATGTTGAAAGTGAAAAAATAGTCAATTGAATTGACATTGGCCAATCCAATTGATGCACACAAAGCAAAACCTTTCACCAATGTTGTCCAATGTAATTTATTTCACACGCAATTGAGAAAAGATCAACTAGACAACTTGGAAAGTAAATCTAGCTAATTGGTCAACTTAGAATGTTAATTAGATTATTAAGAATGATTTTAAATGATAAGGAGTTGGTTGAAAGTAAGGTACTAGATAGCAATCTATTGATGTTTTCAAGTGATTTTAGGATGAAAGGGACTAGAATGGTAATTATATATGCTTGGTATTAGGGCCTATCCCCTCAATTCACACACCACAATGATAAGGTTGTCTGGTGATTATCCAAAATATACCATTAACCATGCTTTATACTTGACCAAAGAATCAAGTCAGCTTCCCCCTTGGTGATGAAATACAAGTAGGTTGGCTTGGGTAGTCAAATGTTAAAATTATTGTTGATGTTATGTGATCTATCCATGTGTACATAAAATAGAAATAGTGAAACTAAGCAGGTAATTAAAAACCACTTAATTAAACTATGTGAACTATTCTAAGTAAGCAATCACCTAAAATAAAAGATGTGATTAACATAAAAGGTGAATTATAAATTTGAAATAAGGTATAGTGAAGACACTATATGCATGACATAGAGAAATAGGTTGATAGGGTTGATTTAGTACTATTAAAGATAGGGTATGGAAAATCTACTAGGTTGACCAAGTTAACCCAGTTATTTTAGACAACATAGATAACACAGAAATAAGTTGACCAAGTTGATCTAGTTGGCTATGCAGAGGTAGTATTAAAGACTATAAACCTGAAAACAAAGTACAAAATAGAAATAAATAGAGAATAAAAAACTAACCTTGATGGTTTAGAGATGAAAATGAAAGATATTGTTAATCTAAAACTTTGGAGAAAACTATCAAAATCCTGCAAACTGGGTTGAGTTAGTCAACCAAGCAATATAAAAACTAGCTAAAAAGTGCTAAAAATGCACTAGGTTGATGTGGTCAACCTAGTTGACTAAACTAGAAGTCTAAATATGCACTAGGTCAAGTTAGTTGACCTAGTTGGCTAATCTAGAAGTTTGGAAAATTGAAACCTATACGGGGTTGAGTTGATTGATCAAGCTGTACAAGAACATGCTACAAAGTTGTTGAAAATGTACTAGGTCAACCTAGTCAATCTAGTAAGTTGAACTAAAAGTCTAGAAAGTACTAAAAACCTATACTAGGTTGAGTTGATCAATCCAATTGCCTATTCCTATATATAGAGAAAAATAACTAGGTTAATATAATCGAACTAGTGTGTCAAAATATATGATAGAAATGATGAAAAAAAGAACAAAATAAGTGAAATAAACCTTGAAAAGGTTAGTTTCATGTTGGGTTCACCAAAATGTATGAAATTGGAATTGTATGTTATACATGAATCAATCATAGATTGGATAAGATAGATCACATATACACTTCCAATTGGGTATACACTTGTAAAGTAGGAACATGGCCAATATGGGGATTTGCTAGATGAAATTAAGGGATCACTTGTATCACTTGTCACAACATATCATGCTAGGAATGGTTCCAAAGCCTAGAATCTAACAAAATCATACAACAACCCTAAAAGAGTCCTATGACTTGATATTTCACTTATGATAGCAAATAAGAAATTAAACTATTATAATAACAAGAAAAGAAAATTAATCTAGTGCAAACCAAATATTGTGGCACAAAGTGGGGGGTTAGATGCAAAGTAATCAAATATGTATAGGGAACTTCAAATAAATTAAGTATGAGTAACACCATAATACATAGAATATTAAGAGTAATATTATTTAATCCAACGCTTATGCTACTTCTATCTACTAAAAGAGAGGAGAACAAAGTTATAATATAATTACCTGAATGTGAACCCATCATGATTCAATCTCTCCCTTGGCCAATGGGGATTCACAAGATGTTGTTGTGGTTTATAAGGATCACTTTTTTAGGCCATAGAATCCAACACCTATCCATAATACTACATTCACCAAAATAATAAACCTAAGCTATGACTCCTCAAGTAAAATGGTGGAAGAGAAAATTGTGAAGAAGCATGAATGAATAATAACTATTGATTGCATATTTTTATGATGATCAAAATGAATTTGTATATATAGGAGTATCTCACCCTAAAATCATTTGGGAATGTCATTTATGCTATGTCAACCAAGTTGACCTAACACATTTTCAAGCTAATGACTAAAGTTGGTGTTAGGTTAGTCAGATGGATGATAAACCAAAAGAGCTAAAATGACTCCAAACTACACTAGGTAAACTAGGTCAACCTAGTTTATTAAGTAGGAAAAAAGGGTACCAATCAAGGAGACTAAGGATATAAATAGGAAAAGACTATAAGAATGTGAAAAAAAGAGAAATAGCTTAGGTTAATGTTTTAAGAACTAGTTGGATTGGAAATAATGTGGCAATAAGGGACAATAATCTTGTGAAAAACCAAAGGTCTACCAACCTCTTTCCCAGTGCACCCTTTAAGGCATGCACTCAAATATATTGAGTTGTGATGGGTTCCTACAAGATGTAAAGCATCGGTATTTTATAAAAGTTAAAAATATTATGTGTATGAACCATGGTTATGATCCATATAATATCATTGAAGAATCAGACTTGGGGATATAGTGTATGCATGAATAATAGGTAGTCACACTATCCCTTATTGATCCACATCAAGATAATGATGGAGTGTGGAGTTTGGTTTATAATGGTTCTAGATGAAAGAATGAAAGTGGAGTAGGTGTCATGCTTGTCTTTCCTTATAAGAAAAGATAACCTTCTACCATAAAATTATAATTCATCTACACATGAAATACAATATAATATGAGACCCTAAATCATGGGTTGCAATGGGAGAGGAAGAGAGGTATCAAGCTACTACAATCCTTGGGAGATAGTGAATTGGTAGTACATTAGGTGAGAGGGCAGAATTCAGTCAAAAATACACTCTTATAGGCATATAAACATAGGGTTTGGGACCTCTTAGAAGGCTTTAAGGCCTTTGACATCTATTAAATCCCAAGAGAGGCTAATAAACATATAGAGATGTTGACAACTATAAGGGAGAAATATGACATCATAAGTGAAGTCAAGAGCATGAAGGACCAATCACAAATCAAGGTAGTTTATAGACCCTCAATGATTGATAATGAAGTAATTTAACAAGTATTTGACAATGATAGTAAAATAGCATGTTTCTTATATCAAGAGGTAAAATTATACTCAAGAAAACAAGGTAGATTTCAACAATAGTATGGTGCCTTGATTATTTAGTTGAGGAAAAACAAACTTCCTAAGGGATTAATGACTCTTCAAAACATGTTCAATGTGGATGATCAGTTAAGGAGAGATAAAGTTAACATGTTAACTAAGGACGAGCACTATGATAAGGTTACCATCTTTAAATATATGCTTCTCAAACTAGGCAAAGTGAACACAAGGGAAGAAAGGGTAGCCTTCATAGAGATATGTCAAGAATTTGTAGACATATTTTCTTGAGAATACAATTATTTGAAGGATTTTGAACCTAGTTTGGGTCAACATACTATAGAATTAGAGGCAAGTGCTAAACCTTTGAGGTAGAAGTAAAGACCTATAAAACCCAAGATTGAATTCATCATGAAGAAAGAGATGAATAAAATCATTAAGTCCAACATCATCTTCCCCATCAAACACTCTTCATAGGTGGCTAACCTTGTGCCTGTAAGGAAGAAGAATGGGGGAATATAAGGGACTAAAATTAACCTAACATAGGTGGAACCAATTTTAACTCCATAATACTACCATGAACTTGCACTATGAAAGGCTATTCAAAAAATTGATCTCAACACCCAAGGTTTCTCTAACAAAAGTGCTTCAACATAGAGGTAATATGCAATGCATTTATCAAGGTATATGAATAAGAGGTCTGATTATAGAAACTAATACTCTTTATTACACTTTAATACATACATAAAATAACTAACTACACTTCATGTGACCTGTTAGAGGGTAGGCTACTTGCATAAAGCATGAGAGAGTGAAATGAATATAAGGAGAGATGACTATAACTTACCACTCAACCATGAACTACTTCATACACTTAGACAAAAAGTTGTGAACTCAAAACAAGATTTAAATATTCTATTCAAAATAAAAATTAGCACTCAAACTAGTATGTCTTTGCCATACTAGATGTTAATAAGTTACAAAGCCAAAAGTGGCTACTTATATAGAGAAGTATTAAGAGTGACAGATAGGGGCATAGATGGAGAATATTGACAAGTGTCCAACATGATTTACAAACAAGAAATTAATTATGTAATATTCCTAAATAGAATTCCAAATCCATGTGTCTCACTCCTGAAGATGTTCTAACCCTCCAAGTGGCATAGGGGTTAAAACTTGGCTTGACACCTTGATCATCCTCTTAAAAACTGCCCTTCCTTACATAAAAAAGTGAGAAATGGGATTATCAATCATAATTCACCATTAATTCCTTCATAACTATTCATTACAAACCTATAATTCATTAAAAAACTCCTTTGATCTAACATTTCATCATTCTTATGCATAGGTGTCTTGAAACTCCTCATTTCCCATGCCTAACTTGGTCCAAGTGGCTCAAAACTAAAGTTCATCTTCTCTAAGTCACTCTATCTCAATGTATGGACTTAAAATATATTATCAGACCTTAAAAAAAATATTTTTGTTCTTGAAATAACTACCAAGACTCCATTTTTCTCCACAAGCTCTCACTAGGCCTATTTTCCTTGTAGCCCTAAAAACTTGTAAACGTCCTTTTATATAAGAATTTATAGATGGAAACCAAGGGAATATTTGAGGACCTATTATGGCCATACATATTCCTATCAAATTTCATGTTTAGATTCTGAATGGAAGTCCATTTTTCTATCTTTCTCTCTCTTTAACTAGGCCTCAATTAGGCTTTCTTACCTAGAACCCTATTTTCCCACTCTAAAATTCTCCCACATGCATTAAATAACCCAAAATCATGTTATTAAATTTACATAGGATATAACCAATCTCCATGTCAATTTTAAGGTCCTAAGACCCTGTGAAAGTGTGAGAACCATGAATGATCTTGCCACCTAGTCTCATTTTAGGCCTATTAAAGTCTGCTTTGGAAAATGAGCATTCTTTGACCATTTACATAATCTCAAATCCATATTTTTTTGTCTTTAATAGGTGTAACACATCTAAAATGACCTCATTTAATGGTTTTAAAGTTTACCTTTGCTCAAAACCCCTATAAAACATAAAAAATCATGTAAAATAGGGAATTTATTGCAGTCCCTACAACTATAAGTACAAAAAAATACATATGGGTACATTAATTATAGTAATAAATAACATACAAGATGTTTTATAATAAAACTAAGTAATTAAATGTTTTTTATAAGTCCATTTCTCTTGCATGGTCACTATTAGGGCTTATAATTTTGGGCATTTTTTGTTCCTAAGGATTATTATAAATAACATATCCTCTTTATCTCCTAATCCCAAAATATTGTTTTTATGGGACCCCTCCATCACCTCAAAAAAACATTGGGTCCCATGAAATTTATGAGTGTGAGAAGGCACTCCTCAGGTTGTAAGCAAGCCATTTGAGAGGGGTCTGAGCTCTTGAGTTTTGTTTTTAAAGATTCTCAACTTAAACCATAAAATAATTATAATATAATGGAATTTATAAGCATAATTAACATCCTTGAAAACCTATTATCTATATACATATGTTCAATGTCACATCAAGTTGGAGAAAACCCACCTTAAAATGTAGTCTTGCATGAGGGGAGTTTGAAGAAGATCTGAAGTGGTCAAACTAGACTTTTCTTTATTTACCTATCCATGGATGATCCTAAATGGTATATTGTTTTTATATAAACCTATAAAATCCATTAAAACCTTCATACCATCCTCATCAACCTTCTATTCTCATGAATTTTCCTAAATCTACCTGTTTGTGAGAATTAGGCTCTACAGGCCTAAATAGGGTTTCTAACATTTTTTTGTCATGATTTTGAAGGTTTTATGGATATTAAACTACCATCATGAAATATTATCAAGATTTATTACTTCTCTCAAATCATCGTATCCTTCAAATCAAACATCATCCTTCACTGATCAAGGTAAACATGCCTATATACATAATGAATGTATAGGCAAGGCTTAGGTCTTTGTTGTGACTAGTCACCCTATTAATTAGGCATGAGAGTAAAAATGAGATATTAATAACACTATGAAACCATTACCAAATTTATTTCCTTAATTTATACCTTTATACCAACCTTACCCTTCTCTAATCAAGCAAAAATCCTCATGAATCTAGAAAGACCTATAGGTTTCTATTTGATTATGTATAGAGATTTTGAACTTAGTTTTGACCAACCTCAATAGTCATCCCTTAACATTTATTTTGTTCCTCAAATATCCATATTACTTATTTTTCAATATGAGATAGGCTTCAGGCTTCTTCACACACATTTTGTTCCTTACTCAGGCTTGGACCAAACATGTCTTTGAATGTAATTTGTAGGTGACCTTTTTAGGGTCATGACTATATTTTGTGTTTAGTACCTCACTTACACATTAATGATCCTCTTTTTACTATTGAACTTGTTTTAAATCCTAATTTATCTCTAAGTAATTTTCATACTCATTTTCTTTATTTATTTAGGTTTGATGCTAGATTGATCTTTCTAGTCCACACAGATTTGTAGGTGGCCTTTAGGGTAGTTTCAATATTAGGCTTGAAAGTTAAACTTATCACTTGTGATGGTGCTTTGATAAGTCAACTTCATGGATTTTTTTATCATATAATATATTTAATTGGATACTTAATGACATTCCCATACTTTTGTCTTCTCAATACCATAAATAGATATGTGTACATGCATTGATGCTTATGAACTCTATCCTTTAACCATTTATTGACTTACAACAAATTAGATGTTTTTAATTGTTTTTAACACTTCCTACATGAAATGTATGGATTAAACCTTTTTTTTTTCTTTTTTTTTTGTTGAATAATAAAATTTAGTCCATAATGATTACCTATAGGCCTAGGGCTTGTAGGTCTCTTTTTCTTGCATAGACTACTATGAGAGCTAATTATTGAGACTTAGACATTATTATGTCGTGTCAAATTTTTTACTCCTATTAAAACTTATTAATATCTTATAGGTCCTCTGATAATGCATCATATCACCTTCAACTTGTGTTTATAGTTCGTATAGGCCTATATATGGCTAAAATACTTATGACTCTCACTAGAGGGTGTAATTGGACTACTATCTTAATTTTAACATATTTACAATGATACAATGAACCTTATACTATGATATATCATTGATATTTTAGCCAAATTTGACAATCAAACATGTAGTAGATTGTTTAAACATTGACAATGTTTTCAAAGACCAAGATATTTGAAGACTATGGAAAAGAATCACATCTCAGACAAATATCACATGAAATATATGAAGTTTAGGGATCTTACATGAATTATGAATAATTTTTAACATATTAAGATAAAAAAATATCTTAGATAAACCAAAACTTGCAACAAGGTTAACTAAAACACCTTACACATTGGGGAACTTTTCTTCTTATTGAAGACACTTCATGGAGATGAGTTAGTTTATGGAACTCTCTCTCTCTCTCTCTCTCTCTCTCTCTCTCTATATATATATATATATATATATATATATATATATATATATATATATATATCTCTCTCTCTCTCTCTCTCTCTCTCTCCATCCACTTGAATGTTTCCTTTCTAAACTTGTGAAGGTAGTAATGGAGGAGAGAGAATGTCTGAAGTATTTGTTTGAATTGAAACTTAGTCCAAATATTGAAAATTATTTGAGGAATACCAAGGGACACTTGAAATTTTTTACAAATAAAATATGATCTTAAATGGCCATACAATTCCCAAAATTACTTTTAAAATGTCATTTTGTTGAGTTTAGGCATTGAACTATAGATGTTATCAATATCTGACCATCCTTGAACATTCTTTGACCATCTATAACATCAAGTATGTTAGGAGTCTTACTGAAATATTATTATTTAAATATGGTACGTACAACTCTTCCACATGGGCCAAAAGGTGGATAAATGATCATTTTATCACATAATAATCAAACAAAATATTAATGCATGATATTATGACCTTATTTGACACATAAATAACCTCTTATAATTAATTTAAACCATACCAAACCTTTGACCATATTTTACAACATCAAGACTTTGTAAGTGACCCCTAGGACTAGACAAGTATACGTAAGACCAAACCCTAGACAAGGCTAGATAAGAAAAATATGACCACACGAAACTATTTAAGACCATTTAAGATCATGCCAAGAATAGATACAAGTTTTGATAACCTTATGAAAGTTTCAACTTATAGGGGTCAATCAATTTTAACTTGACATCAAAATTTGGTGATTCACATGGGTATCATGCCTATAATGCTAATGAATAATTGGCCTTATCTTCCCATTGGGAAATGGATTCACTCTTATGATACAATATGAAACTAATATGCCTTATAAATAATTCAAACTCACACCAAAACACATAAAAATAAGAAAAAACACCATTCTCAAGGAATTTAGGGAAAACCACATAACAAAACTCATAAAAACACCTAAGTTACTATGTACAGACCTCAAAACATGTTTGAGGTGATGAAACAGTTCCTCTTGCTTCAACCAAGATAAAAAATAATATTCCTTGAGTCACAATTGTTGCATGATAATAGGTCACCATATGATGGATGCTTGTCAAATAAAATTAACTTGTGAAGGTAATCAAAGGACTTAACACTCATGGGATCTCTACTTTGTATAAGTGTATCAGTTGAAACTCCTTTGAAGGGTCCTTTTAGCTCTTCTTGAGGTCTACTTGTTAGTGAATCCTAATTGATCTCTTTCATGCTCATTTTATGCTTGTCAATCTTATTCTTAGGAGTCATGAAATCTTTCTCAACTTATCCTTCATATAAAATATTTTGTTTTTGATGTCTAGCACCTTCATACTTGACTTCTTGATGGCCAAACACATCTGCAAGTACACCAAGATTAGATTACTAACTATGCTTTTCCTCAATCACACAAACTTTTATCTTGACCTGAATTGCATTCCTCCAATACTAAAACCTAATTGACAATGACTGGACACTCCTCTTTATGCTCATTAGGTCCACCAATGACCTTAATATAAATCTCACGTTCCATTTGAAGGAGAGTTGGGCCATTTACTTGTTTAAACTCTTACACAATAGCATGGTACTTATACCATAGATCATCACACTCTTCTTGAATATCACACTCATGAAATTATTGATCTTTTTTAAGTATAATTGAATCATATTATTCATTACCATACTCTAACACAATTAAAAACTCATCATAATCATCCATATGAAGAAAATACTTATCCTAGACAACTTGTTGAATGGGATCATCAAAAATTTCCTCAATAAATGTATCATCATCTTCATGAAATATATAATTACCAATAAATATCTCTTTAATATGATTTTATGGATCAAACCCATGTTGATCATCTCCCCATTCATCAAGGTATAGGTCAGCTATGCCATTAAGAGGTGTTAAAGGTTATTGATCACTAGGATAGTCTCCTTCATCATTGATGTTGAATTTCATGTTTGAAGTGTTATTCACATAAAGATCCACATGAAACTTAGCTAAAGGTTCAAACTTGATAGAAACCTTAGAACCATACTGAGTCCTAAATGCCATGTAGGACCAATCTAAAGTCAAAACCTCTAATCTTGGTGGTGAAGTTCCTTGACAAGCAAAGGAAAAGTGAGGTAGCACATCTACAACCATCACATCTTGGGAGATATAAAATGTATAAAAATTATGGAGAGTGAATTTTAAAAAATTTATAATTCAAACCATCTTGGTAGCTGATCCATCCAAATGCAACACCCCTTTGGAGTGTGGCTCATACTTCAACTTTAGCTTGTCTACCACTTGTTTAGGCATAACTATTATACTTGTTCCACTATCAATAAAATAATTGTGTACCAATGAGTCTCTAATTATGATGTAAAGTTAGAATTTATGATATTTATCCTTTCTTTTAGATTCAATTGGCTATCCACCCTTAGTCTTTACTTCATTTTTCAAAAGTTCCCCTTTCACTAGGTTGCTTAGGTGATGCATGGAGTTTGGAGAGATCATTTTTGAGTAGGTAAATTTGACCAGGTATGGATATTTTTTACCATATTAGTATACTTAAATTAACCTTATTCATCTACTCCATAATATTTTTAGGAGAGCTACCAATTTTCTCATGTCCTTTATGATCTATAACACTACCACTAGCTTATGAAACTTTATGTGTAAGAGAAGGCATATAAGGAACTCTAATTTTCTTAATTGACTTGATCCATGGGAGATGAATTTTGAATACCTAATTATTTAGGTACTTGAGATTTCATATTTAGACCACTAATTTTTCCTTAGACTTCTTCAATCACTCTCTTCTTTGACCTTATGCTTGAAACTATAGAGCTTTAACCAATGTTGAGATTACCTTGATATTTGACTACACATGAGTCTTCTTGATATTAATTCATCAAGGTAACATTTGATTTAACATATCCTCCATGGTTCTCTCCTCCAATAAGCATCTCCTCTTGAGTCATACAAGGAATTATTCCCCATTGAGCCATATAGGCTTGATTGAATGCATCATTTGTGTAATTGAAAGAGCCATGAGGTGTATCCCATAAAGGATACTCTCCATTGTATTGTAAAAGGTTATTTTGTACATTTAAAAGTGATTTATAAGTATAATTAATATTTTGATTTTTTCTAATGTGTTTCCCATTGTGTTGCCTCACTTGAGTTAGTTGCCCTTATCCTTGATATTGATCTTGAAAATGTGTCCTATTTGATTGATAGGGTTAATTATCTTAATATTGAGCTTGGTAAGGCCTATCAAACTATTTTTTTTGGATTTTAATTTTCATGTATTTGTTTTAAATAGTCTTAATAAGTCCTTCCAACTCATTAGTAGTACTTGCTTGACTAGGGGAAGCTTGATTATGCTTAGGTGTGGGAATAGGAGAAATGGTAGGCATATGAGCTTACACATTAGGAAAAAAATGAATGAGAGGTCTAAGGGATATCTTCACATATTTAATAAATCATTTATTAGACCTTATGGTAGCCTCATAAGGATTAGATAAAGTACCCCCTTTCATGGATTGAATCATCATAGATATGTCATAATTAAAAGCCTTAAGGTAGTCAAGGAAAGCATAGTGGGAAGTAGGCCTTACCAAGAGTAGGATCTTATCCAAATTACTTTGAAACCTTGTGTTTAAGTATTTAATGGCCTAATGAGGTGTTCAATCAAAGACAAGTGCTCAGATTTGTCTTCAATCCTAATTCTCAAAGCATCACCCAACTCATCACATGTAGTGATAGAGTTAGGAGCCAAAGTGCCATACCAGTTAAGTACCTTTCAATGTAAATATACATCTAATAACATGATGGTAACATAATCTTCAATTATGTTATGAATATTATAAAAAATTTCAATGTTTCTTATGTGCTCAATAGGGGTATTATTAGCTTCTCTGATGTATGAAGGAACACTTTTAAGGGATAACATAGGGATGCCATTATAGTAAGGAAGGGATAAAGGAATATGTACATTGAATGAAAAAAATGGTAGGTCCCTTGGGGCTACCATTTTTTAATTTAGACCCAAGAAAAGTCTTATAATGTGTAAGTGATTAACCAAAGAATTTTTAGAGTATGGATGGGTGTTATAAAACATATTTTCTCTAAGAGAATAGTAAGGTAGGACTAAAAACTCAAATAGAATGCCTTTATTAGATGGTATTATGTTTATATTAGTCATGAAAATGAGGCACTAGTCTATAACCAAGAGCCAATGAGTTATGGAGTCACCAAATGGTGCATGAAGGAAGCCTTACAACTTCAAATTTGCCAAGGTCAACATCTTCATTTGACAACTTCTTAGACTATGAGTCCCATCGACCATGACAAAACTATTATGCATCAAATTTAAACCATAAATTATGTCTATTCCATGTTATTTCAATTTTTTGTAACATGGAAACATTTCTCAAGTTGTGGGTGACCTATGGGAGAGATAAGTCTCTAGATTGAAGGGTTAGCTCCATTGCACCACAACTAAAACTAACCACTAGTCTACCTACTTTGGAATAAAAGGGATAAAATGGATTAAAACTAAATTAACATAAGTGATAAACCAATTTAACTCCACAATAATACCATGGCCTTTCACTATGAAAGTGATTCATAAAACTGATCTCAACACCCAAGGTTTCTCTAATAAAAGTGTTTCAACATGGAGGTAAGATGCAATGAATTTTTGAAGGTATATGAATATGAGGTTGGATTTTAGACAATAGTGCTATTTATTAAAATTAAATAAATTAAAAAATAACTAACTACACTTAGTGTGACCTATTATAGGGAAAACTACCTGCATAAATCATGAGAGAATGAGATGAATACAAGGAGAAATGACTATCACTTACCATTCAACCATGAACTACTTCACACACTTAGTCAAGAAGTTGAGAACTCAAAATTAGCATGAAATATTTTATTCAAAGGCAAAATAATTACTCAAACTATTATGGATTTTCCATACCACATGTGGATATTTTACAAATCCAAAAGTATTTTATTATATAGAGAATTGTGAAGAGAGAGAGGGGTGTTGAAGGAGAAAATTTTAAAGTGTCCACAATGAATTAAAATAAATAAATGAGTTATATAATAGTCCTAAAAAAACTTCCAAATCCATGTGTCTCACTCTTCAAGATGATCCAACCCTCCAAGTGGCATAAGGGTTAAAACTTGGCTTAACACCTTGATCATCCTCTTGAAAACTATCCTTTTTTGCATAATAAAAGTGATAAATGGGATTATAAATAATTAATTCACCATTAATGACTTAATAAATATTCATTAGACACCTACAATTCATTAATAAACTCCTTTGATCTAACATTTTTCATTCTTATGCATAGGTGTTTTAAAACTCCTCATTTCCCATGCCTAGCTTGTTTCAAATGGCTCAAAATCCAATTTCATCTTCTCCAAGTCACTCTATCTCATGTATTTCCTTAAAATATCTTATCATACTTTAAAAACTCCATTTTGGTTCCTATAAAAACTTCCAAGACTCTATTTTTCTCCTCAATGTCTCACTAAGCCTATTTTCCTTGTAGCCTTAAAAACCTGTAAACCTCCTTGTGTATAATAATGTATGGAAGGTATTGAAAAAATAAAGGAATATTTGGGGATATATTATGGCCTTAAAAATTCATGTCAAATTTCATGTTTAGATTATAAATTTAAGTTCATTATTTTTTCCTTTCTCTCTCCTTAATTAGGCCTCCTTGCTTATAACCCTATTTTCCTACTCCAAAACTCTCCCACATGTGTGAAATAACCCAAAATCATGAGATTAACTTTACATATGCTATAAAAAATATCCATGTCAATTTTTAAGTCCTAATACCCTATGAAAGTGTGAGAACCATGAAATAACCTTACCACCTAGTCTCATTTTAGGCATGTTTGAGACTGCCTTGGAAAATGAGCTTCATTTGACCATTTTCAGAATCTCATGTGCATATTTTTGGATTGAATATGTGGAAAACATATAAAATGGCCTCTTCCAATGGTTTTCAAGTTTACCTTTGCTCAAAACCCTTGTAAAACATGAAAAATCATACAAAATAAGGCATTTATTATAGTTTTTACAAATAAATGTATAGAAAAATGACATTTAAAGAACCTAATTGTAGTCCTAAACAACATTAAAGAGGTTTTATAAGAAAAGTAAGTCATTAAATGTGTATCATAAGTCCATTTCTCTTGACTAGTCACTATTATGGTTTTAGGCATGTTTCATTCTTAAGGATTGTTTATAAAGAACATATCCTATTTATATCTCTTAATTCCACAATATTGTTGATAAAGTAACCCTACATAACCTCCACACACCAATAGGTCCCATTAAAATACTCATTAAATTTTTGAGTGTGATAAAGTACTCATTGGGTTGCTAGCAAACCATTTGAGAGGGGTCTAAGCTCTTGAGTTTTGTTCATGAAGGTTTTAGACCTAAAACATGAATTTATTCCACTATAATGGAGTTTATAGACATACATACCACCCATAAAAACCTATTATATCAATTCATAGGTTAAATTTCACATCAAGTGGGAGAAAACCCACTTTGAAATGCAGTCTTGCATGAGGAGAGTTTGAAGAAGGTCTTAAGAGGTCAAATTGAAATTTTCTTTCTTTATTTATCCATGGATGATCCTAAAGGGTATTTTATTTGTATATAAACCTATCAAATCCATTTAAACCTTAATTACACCCTCACCAACCTTATTTTATTATGACTACTCCTAGATCTGCCTGTGTGAGAATTAAGCTCTACAAGCCTAAATAACATTTCTAGCATTTGTTATCTATCATGGGTTTGAGGGTTTTATATAAATTATAATATGATCATGAAATATTATTAATATTTATTCCTTATCTTGAATAATTTTATCCTTAAAATCAAACAACATCCTTCACTAACCAAGGTAAATATGACTATATACATAATGAATGTGTAGGCAGGGCTTAGGTCTTTGTTGTGACCAATCAATAATTAGGTATAAGATTATAAATTAGATATTAATAACACTATAAACCCATTAATAAATGACATTCCTTCCTTTAAACATTTATAATGACCTTACCCATCTCTAATCAAGCAAAAATCCTCATGAATCTAGACAGACCTGTAGGTTGTTATTCGACTATGTATAGAGATTTTGATCTTTATTTTGACCAATCTCAATAATCATCCTTTAACATTTATTTTGGTATTAAAACAACTATATGAATTTTTTTTAAATTTTATATAGGATTCAAGGTTATTCATACACATTTTTTTCCTTACGCAGGCTTGGAACTAGCCTATCTTTGAATGTAGCCTGTAGGTGACCTTTTTAGGTTCATGACTACATTTTGTGTTTAGGACCTCAATTCCACATAAATTATCTTCTTTTTAATCTTTAAATTTTTTACAATCCCAATTTGGATCCAATAAATTTTCATACTCTTCTAATTTCTTTCATTAGGTTTGATGTTAAACTGATCTTTCTAGTTCGTGCATAGTTGTAGGTGGCCTTTCAGGAAGTTTTAGTATTAGGCTTAAAATTTAAACTTCTCACTTGTCATGGTGCTTTGATAAGTTAAATTAATGTATTTTAATTGAACATATAATATACTTCATTGGATAATTAATTACATTCTAAAAAATTTGTCTTCTTAATACTATACATAGACCTATGTATATGCATTAATGCTTATAAACTCTATCCTTTAACCATTTCTTGAATTATAACTAGTTATATGATTTCAATGGTTTTTGAAAATTCTTACTTGTAATTTATGGAGTTAAACTTATGTTTTTTCTTGTTTTGGAGAATAATAAACTTTAGTCCATAATGAAGACCTACAGGCCTAGGCCTATAGGTCTCTTTTACTTACACAGGCTACTTAGAGACCTAATTATTGAGCCTTGGATATTATTATGTTGTGAAATTTTTTTTACTCTTGTTCAACCTTATTAATATCTTATATTCCCTATGAAAATTCATCATGTCACCTTCAACTTTTCTCTATAGTCTGTACAAGCTTGTGTATGGCTGAAACACTTATCACACTCATTGGAGGGTGTAATTGGACTACTATATTCATTTTACTATACTTAAAATGTTTTATTATAACCTTATACTATTATATATTACTAATATTTGAGCCAAATTTGGTAATCAAACATGTAGAGGACTATTTAAACATTGATAATTCTTATAAGGACCAAGATATTTAAAGACTATAGACAAGAATCACATCTCAAAAAATATCACATGAACTCTATGAAGTTGAGGGATGAATAATTTGGAACCTCTGAAGATAACAAATATCTTAGATAGACCAAAACTTGTAGAAAGATTGACTAAAACACCTTATATATTGGGGCACTTTTATTCTTATTGAAGACACTTCATGGAGATGATTTATCTAATTAAACCACCATGAAAAGGGTCTCCTTGAACTTTGAAAAAAAACTAAAAACAATTCTTCTGCATCAAATTTTGAAGTGGAGAAATAAATTCAAAAATAGACCTTTCTTGGATGGATAAGTCATAATGACCTATTGTCACTCTTAGCAATTGTTCATAAAGGAGGGGACATGAATATAAAAACCAACGCTAATAATTTCAATATGACTATAACCCCTAACAGTTTCAAAAGTTTAATATCCTAAATCTCTCTCTCTCTCTCTCTCAACCATAACGTCCACTTGAATTTTTCCTTTATGAGCTTGTGAAGGTAGTGATGGATGTGAGAATGTCTAAAGTATCTATTCAACCTAAAAATTGGTCCAAAGATTTAAAATTATCTTAAGAATCCTAAGGGATACTCTAAAACCCAAAAGTGCTTGTAAAGTGTCATATGATCTTGCAAGGTCTTACAAGTGCGCAAAAGTGCATGTAAAGTGTCATTTTACTTAGTTCAGGTGTTAAACTATAGATGTTGTTATTATATAACTATCCTTGAACATTATCTGACCCATTCATGACATAAAGTACATTATTAGTCTTCTTGAAACGTTTGGATTTGAATATAATACATATAACTCCTCTACATGGGCTAAAAGGTGGCCAATCATCGTTTTAGAACATAAAAACCAAATAAAAGGTTAATACATGATATTATGACTTTAATTACACCTAAATAACCTTTTATAATTAATTTAAACCATACCAAAATTTTTACCATGTTTTACAACATCAAGACCTTGTAATTGACCCCTAAGACTAGGCAAGTATACCAAGGACCAAACCTTGGACAAGGCTAGAAAAGAACAAATATGAGCATATGAAACTATTTAGGACTATTTAATATCATGAAAAGACCACATAAAAGTTTTTACAACCCTATGAAATTTTCAAATTAGAGGGGTTAACCAATTCTGACTTGAGGTCAAAATTTGTTCAACAGAGATCACTACCCCTTGCCATCTATGGATCAAATTCTTGAAAAGGTTGTGGGTTCATAATATTTATCCTTTATTGATGGATAATCAAGGTATAATTAGGTGTTGGTGAAGGAATAATACCAACACAAGACTACATTTACAACTAAGTGGAGCATTTATGCTTACAATAAAATGCCCTTTGTGTTATCTAACACAAGGGCCAACTTCCAAAGGGAAATGGATGTATCCTTTCAATGGATCATCAATGAAATGGTGGTCATATACATTAATGACATCATAATATTTTCTAAGGATACAAATATCACTTGACACACCTAAGGCTAATAGTTGATAGGTGTAGTAAGTATTGGATCTCTTTGAATCCCAAAAAATACATTTTCAAAATCCATGAGGGCAAAATTGAAGGCCAAATTATGTCTAAAGAAGTTATTTCCTTAGACCCTGAGAGGATAAGTGAAATCCTTGATCTATCATTACCTAATAAAAAAATGGGCTACATATCTTTTTAGGCAATATTAATTTCATAAAGAGGTTTATCCCCAAGTTTATTGAGTTGGTAAGGCCTTTAACTTCAATGGTCAAGAAGCATAAGGACTTCACATGTACTAGAAAAGGAAATAATTTTTTTGAATCCATTAAACAAGACATTTCCCAAGCGCACACACTCCTCAAATTTATTTCTCAAGATATTTATTTTTTTATGCCTTCTCAACCAATGAAACCATTTTTGTGATGCTAATGTAACAAAATAGTGAGGGCCTTGAGCAACCTAGAACTTTCTTTAGCCAAGAATTGTATGGATATGAATAGAGGTAAACATATATTAAGAATCATGTGATTTTATTCATGATATATCTCAAAAAAATTAGACACGTGGTGTCCAATAACAAAATATTTATCATGGTGGCTCACCCTAGCATCAAAGACTTTTTTCTTAATTAATATTTGAGCAAAAAGAGAGCAGGTTGGATGACTAAATGCATGGAATATGACATATAATTGAAGGTAAATAGGTTAGTAAAAGGTATATAACTATGTGAGAACTTGGAATAATATGTTAAAGAAGACAAAGAAGTGGTTTTAGTAATGCATAATAATCACCAATCAACTACATTTATGCCCACTTCTAGCTAGAATCAAGACATGGTAAGATTATTTCAAACATGAGAATGTATTATAGGCCTAGATAAAAAAATAATAAGGTACTATAGGATAAAATATATCCCTTGTGTATTTTTTGATGGAGTTTTATTTAAAAATGATCTTGATGGCATGCTCTTGAGGTGTGTGAAGACTAACTAGGTTGACAAGCTTCTATCTCAATTTCATAATGGACCTGCAGGAGGACACTTTGAATCCAAGACTATATTAGTAAGGATAATGAGAGCATGATAATTTTTTCCACACTTGTTTAAGGACTCACATGCTTGGGTTAGTAAATTTCAAAAGTGTGTCATGTTCATTTGTAAATAAAGACTAGTTTCCTCACCTCTTAAACCCATCCAACTAAAGCAACCTTTCATGCAGTGGGGCCTAAATTTGGTAGGCATGATATACCCTCCATCTAGTATAGGACAAAAGTGGGTATTTACTACCTTATAATACTTCACTAGGTGGGTGGAACAAGTAGCCATTAAGGAGGCAAATGAAAACTTAGTTTTGGAGTTCTATGTATACCTAGTGACTAGATTTAGGGTCCCCTCCACCATCATATCAGATAATGTAATTGTTTTCATTGGTGCAAGGGTGATTGAATAGGATATTAATTATAACATATACCTTATCACTTCCTCAAACTAATATCCATAGGGTAATGTACATTCATATTCCACCAACAAGAACCTGATCAGAATCATAAAGAGAACTCTGGAAGATAATTAGAGGGAGTGGCATACCAAGCTAAGGAGAGCCCTGTAAGGAGATAATATCACACCCAAGAGAGCTATTATTAATTATCCATACCTTATTTTCTATGTAAAATAGGTAAGGTTTCCCATATCACTTGAACTACCACCCTTGGAATACACACACCAACTTGAGCTAATGGATAATAATGTCATGGAAGTAAGGATGAATGAGTTGAGAGAGCTAAAAGAGATAATACATGATGTTATGCATTCCATGTGGTCCCATAAAGACTAATTTAAGATTTAATATGATAATATATATTATAAAAGGACCTTAAAATAAGGTGGTATTGTGCTTAAGTGGGATGAAGACCAAGCCAAACTAGGTCTGCACTCAAAGTTTGATAGCCTATGGAGTGTAACTTATAATATCAGCATTTGTAAGGAACATAATGCATTCTAATTTTCAAGGTTTAATGGTGAGTAAATACCTATCCATATCAATTGGGTGTTTCTTAATATTTGTTATTGAGAAACACATACTACCCTTGTACATAGTAATTTATATCTCCTTTCTTCCAAGTGTTGTTCCATAAATGCTTTACTAGTTGCTTGTTTTATTATCTTGTAACTTTATTAGTTATTTGGTTGTTGTGTTCCTTTGTGTATTTTTTGTGTGTATTTTTAGGATTTTTCATTTCTTAAAGTTTGCAATATTTTAATCATGAAGTGTCATCCTATTTAGAGAGATCTTTTAATTGAGTCATGGTTGTTATGAAATAAATTTTAGGTCCTCTTGACTAGCAGGCAGGCCAACCCCTCAGAGTCACTAGTGATGTTGACATATTTTTTACCTTGAGATTATAAAGGATAAACCTATGATAAATAAAATTGAACCTATCCCTGATCATAGTCTTGAGTATTTAAAATGACTTGATAGTCTAAGATAGGGTCAGTTATCCTTAGGAAGTGATGAAACATGTCCAAGTAATGAGTCATGTAAAAAGTGTCATGGTGGTCTATATCTCACATTTATTTAGGTTGTATCAAGGTCTAATTTTGTGATAATTGTGTGTAAGGGTATATATAAAGACTTAAGTTGGTCCTTATGATCCAAGTGTTCATAAAAGGTGATCCAACACATTGTAGTCTATATCTAGCCATATGTTCATTTGAACATGCCAAGAACTTGCATAAATAGAGGAAAATTTTAGGATATTAGGAGATAATTTTAAGAAGGATTATGAATCTTGTGTAAGACCTTATCATACTTTAAAGTTCTTTAGCAGATGTTAATTTATTTTTCCCAAATTGATGTTTTATTTAAAATTATGCATATTCTACCTTTTAAAGGGTTTCTAAACGATGAGAATTGTATTTTAATGACCCCTAAGACCTCATTGAGACATTATCAAGAGTAAAAAGTCTCAAAAAGGGCCTTGTTATCTTCATAATAACTTTCTAAGGAGTTTTTATATGTAACTAGAAGCTTTTTTAAGAGTCAAACACCTTTCATCCACCATAATGGGGCCCACATGTGTGAAAAATGACCTTTCAACTTCCCTCTATATGTACTCCCTATTTTGAAAATATTTTTGACTCATTATTTAATTCTTCTTTCCCACCAATGGCCTTTCACTATCCCAAACGTAAGAAAATGTATGAAAATAATGTTTTATATAGGTTTGTAAGACTTGTACAGAGTTAAACAGATAGGTTAGAGTCAGAAGAGGTCATAAATGTTGGTGTAATATCCATTATAGGAATCATGTATAAGGATTCATGTCCAAAATATATAGATGAAGGAAGAAATGGTAGTAATATACCATTGATCCCTTGGTAAGTTCAAAAGGGCCAATTTGAGATAGATGGTACAATCCATATAGAGGGAGTTAGAGCCCAAGATCTTAGCTAGATCTAGGTTCCCTAGTGGGCTTGCAATCAGTGGAATTATTTTGAAGATCAAGGCCTTGAGATTTATGAACAATAAATTAGACTCCTAAGTGGTATTAAACCCTTGTAAACCCCATAATCTCATCTACAGACATATTTATCAAAATTTTGAGCTCATTGTGATAACCTAAGCATAGAAAAAGGTATTTAAAGGTCTTATGAGTATTTTAAACCCCCCTAATCATGTTCTCATGACACTTGTAGGGTTATAATGACACACAATTTCCCTTGGTTAGCATATTGTAGTCATATGCAAGGTTCTTATGTTTTCATGATGGAGTAGATCATAAATATGATCATTACAAGTTTCTAGTACTTCCTTCAATTTCGTCACATACTTCACCTAGTCACCATTTAGTTAGAATAGATCCCCTTAAATCTTATCAATGCTTAACATATGAAAAGAGGAAAAAAATCAATAATAATTTAACTTATCCTTATGACAATCTATCTTTAGGATAAAAGTATAAATGGTGTCCTTTTCAGGTGGATGGATTGGTTTAGGCATATGGAAGAGCCTCTCTTTTAGAATAATTAATCCTCTTTATGTCCCTCAATTCCAAAACCCATGAAATAGCTCTAAATGCATTCATAATCCTTTAGCAATGTTTAAGGTTTATTAGCAGTATTTAAGGTTTTCATAGAATCATAGGTTTCAATTTCTCCCTCAAGATGGCTGATTCATCAACTCCAAATGTATTGCTTTATTGAGTATCTAGATAGGGATGTTTAGGTTCTTAATGGATGATATTGAATTAAGAGTAATAGTCCACATGAAGTTTCCCAAAATATATTTGTTATGTAATGACTTCATCAAGTTATTTTCACCTCATAATGAGTTTTGGATTTTAAACTCACAACTCTAAAAATATTGTGTAATACAAATACAAGTTTAAGCCCTCATGCCCAAGATTATATGTGGAAGTAAGGTCAAATTTTGTATAATTCCATAGAATGCCAATGGAACTATGGGAGGAGAATCTTAGTAAAATATCCAAGTATAATTAATAGGCTATTGACAAAGTTTGAAAGGTCAAATTTAGGCCCATATTTCAAAAATATTCCCCCTAATCACCACCTGTAGTTAATCCTAGGTAGATCTAAGGGAAGGATATATATTTATTAGGATCACTATCTTAAGGGAGGATATTGAGTTTCAAAGGAGGTAAAATAGGTTTCATGTATTGTATAAAAAAAAATTTCTCTTACTCACTAAACTATGGGAATGCTCCAACTGAATTCAAGTTCCCCTAATCACCACCTATAGGAATACAAGTAAGTTTTCTCCAAATTTAGGAGTAAAATTACATATACATATTAAGAAGAGATCTCAATAAAATTATCATAATGCATAGGTTATGTTATCTAAAGACAAAGGAGATATGAAGGGATAACTAAACAAGCTAACTCAGGACTCCCTAAATCTGTATATATAATTAGCTCGATGCATACTATTGTAACTTATATTTTTACCCCTTGAGGATATTCCTATCTCTCATAATCTAAGTGTCACAATGGAAACATCTCTCTTGTTGTGGGTAACAATTTATTGAGATGAATCTCTAGAAGGGCAAGTTCCCTTGATGCACTCTTTGAAACACTCTCTTACCTATCAAATTTTCATGAAAATGGTTAATAAGACAAACTAATAAAACTAAATGTGATGCACCAATATTTAATTTCCTCTTATTTACTAAATTTATACTAATTAGAGCTAAACAAAGCTTCTCTCACATAAAACTCATAACTCAAGATGGATTGTCACATCAATGTTTCATATGCTAGGTTCAAGAGATATTTTGATGCTTAGGAGGGTAATGGATTATTAATTTATGGAATAAATTCACTAACCACTTATAAAACACACATAAACGTAAAATATAGCACTAAAAAAGACCTATAACAATTACTCTTCTACATATTTGGTGAATAATCAAGGATAATATGCTAGAAAAGATGATCTTTTAATAGACAAGACCAACAAGATTTCAATAACACTCAGTTGTATAGCATGTAAGTAGGTAAATTAATTTTTTTATTGATTCAAGAGACATTAAATTACAAAATTGGATAGGTTTTTATCATCAACCAATAAAGGCTACTAAAAAGAGCCAAAAGAGTCAATATTTATAGCCTTTGGGAGAAAACAAGACAAGGGAAGTCCAAAGGTCACTTGGACACTTGTAAGGATAATAAAAGAGGTTAAAAATGCATTAAAAAGATATTTTAATTGAATCATGAAATTTCATGAGTTCAAAATGTCCATACAAGTCATGAAACTTATGAAAAGTGGCATAAAACTCCCAGTCTTGTCTTAGAAAACTACCTTCATAATTTGAACCTATTTCAATGTCCCAAAAATGACTAGGGATAGATATGATGATTGGAATGAAATGGAATGAATTTATTCATTCATTTCCATGCATTGGTTACATTCCTACTCATCTATAAACTGCTAGAAAGAAGCCATCACTACCTGTAGCCTAAAAAACTCCTTTTTCAGTCATCCCTCACACTTGTCTTCAAAATTGGATTTAGTTTTAAATGAAAATAAATGGGAGGTAGTTAATTTAAATTATAAATACTATCCATTACCTTATACTTCTCATGTACATCTTAAAAAGGCTCACACTTGGAGTTTTCACCCTTCTCACCATTGTGTCCATTATGCCAATTTTGACTGGCTAAGATGAGAGCTCTAGTTTGGAAACTCAAGATTTTTTTATTGGATATAAATGACCATATGGATTTATTAAAATTCCTAATATTCCATCCAAACTTTATTTCATCTTTAGACTCCTGTTGTATCCTACAAAACACATAAAATGGTCAAAAATACCTTATTTTTACCCTGTCCATATAATTCCATACAATTAAAATGTATGGGAGGAAGCCTAAGTGAGTCATATGAAATTTAAAATAGCTTTAATGATCAAAATATGTCATCTAGATATCTCTCCAAGATCGTTTTCTCCATTGGGTCCTGATTGATGGTTTAGTAGGGTTTTAGGCAGTTTTTAGTCTTAAGCTTTGTTTAAAAATATTTTATGTTTTACTTGCCAAAAAATTAAAAAAACATGATTTTTTGGGACCATAATAACCCCTAAAAACTCCTTTTTCCCATTTAAACTCTCAGAGCAGATATGAACACTTGAAGTTACCCCATCGAGCTTGTTTTTGCCTTTCTTGCATGTTTGGACTATCTTAGAGTTATAATTATATTTAATGTAGGTTATTATACATAATACAAGTTAAAAATTTTCTATTTACACCTTTTAAACATTTTTTAATCAAATATATATCCATCCAATAGTTATAAGTGAATATGGACCCCCAATTGGTTCGAGGTCAGTTGAAGGCCTAAAGGGTTTACCATGTACCTTGCAAGTTTAAGATACTTTAAGTGATATGTCATGGTTGGGATGGTATATAATTTTTATTAATTATTAATTAAATCTTGTAATATCACCATACAACCTACCAAGCATTCATATTCCTCATTTTCCCTCATTCACCAACTATGCCTAGTCAAAGCTTACCTAGTTGGATTGAGTGTAAGGGTATTTTTTTCATATTTAAAGGTATGATATTAAATTAGTTCTTATATATCATATATTTTACTTCCATACACCTAAATATATGTTTCTTAAGGTCCCCAAATCTCCATATCAATCCCTTTGCCCATTTTGTACACACTAGCTTGCTTTGTTAAAGCCTAGTTTTCATAGTCTGGCTGACCTCTGAGACAAATAAATGAGGTATATCCCTCATCTCCAAGAAAAATTTAATATTTTATGAGTTTTTAAATGTATTTATTATGATTTATACCAAATATTTTAGCTTTGATTCATTGATTTAGGTGCCTAAGCAGCTCAAAATATCTAAAAAAAGCCTCTAAAAAACTTGTTTCCTACACCTTTTCCCAAATCCACCTAAGAGTGACCTTTCCAAGCTAAAAAAATTCTCATATGTTACCATAACATGTTATTCGTCCTCAATTTATTATTATTAATCTTTTAAATCACCCAAAATACCTTTCTTCTATGGATTCTTCATATTCATCTATTGAGCAAACATGGTTTCGTAGCCCATAGTATGGACTATTGCCCTTTAGCCAAGTAAGGAAGGTAGATGATCACCTTGGAAGAGTATTGGGTTTGTTAAAACATATTTTTTATTATTTATAAACCACTTTTCATCACTTATAATCCTTTTCTTCTCCTTAGACAAGCTCATGTCTTACCTTACCCTCATATGATTGTACCCTATTGTAAGTGCATTTAGGGGTTTTGGGGCCTATGTATGTTTGGTTTTCCCTTATTTTCAGATTTTTAAGTCACCATGATTTTCATCGAGGTGGTCACATGTTACTTCATTAGGTCCAACATCCATTTGGCCTGCATATGCACTTTTGGCTACAACTAAGTCCTCTATCTATTGATTGACACACCTTGATTTTACCCCTGCCTAAAGGTTACTATGATTTAACTAGAGATTATGAAGCTAATAATCCTATGGAGAATTTTTCTATATATTTAATTCATCATATTAATCTCCCAATCATTCTACATGCATTTTTGAACTCACTAGATTAAGTTTTTCCCTAGATGACTGAGAAACCTTGAGCTTGATTGTTGTAGGTGTGTGTGAGCTCTTTAAACTTGCATTATGATGTGAAAATACTCTCAATTTAATCCCTTTAGGTCAAAATTTATGTTTTTTAACTATTATTCTTATTTATAAGCCTTTAAACACCACTTTACATCAATTTAGGGTCATTATCCTACACTAATGTACTTTGCCCTTTAGACCCTATTATAGCCTTAACTAAGATTGGTCATGGTATGAAAGGACCTCTTTAAACCCCCTTGATTTCACACAACATATATACTCACCTTGGACTCACTTGTATGCTCTTTGGAAGCACAAACTATGTTCTTTTTCTTAGACTAAGAAACCTGCCCCTTAGACCCTATTATAGGTGTTTATTGTTGAGTGTGGACACCTGTGGGTGACCATATGGTTTAAAAGACTATGAATTAATCTATTATTGATAGCCTTAATTTAATTTTTATGTCATACAACTAATTGGAACATCTTAGTCATGAGGCATTATTCATTACTACTTTTTTGTGCTAGAAGGTCACTTATAACTTCAGATCTATAGACTTTAATGGAGTATTTCAGTGTTTTAAGGGCATTTTTGAGACCCAACATTTACATCCTCTCTTCATCTTTTGACCCTCATATTTGGCCTATAAACTCTCTATGCTATGGGATACAATATTGACCTAGATATATGCCTTAAACTCCCTTGTAAGCATATTGAAAGAGGTTTATAAAACCCCCCTGGACCTTTATTTTGATCTTTTAGGGAAAGTTTCATTAAACCCAGTAATGATATTCAAACATGATTTCACACTTCTTCTTACCCTTTTGATAGTTTATATGGGTCTATCATGGATTATTAATCATACCAATATCTTAAAGAAGTTTTAGGTTGTTTCCACTTTTCCATACAAAAATTTTATTCCCCTATTTAGCCACCTATAGGTAGATATTTTGGTGCACAAACAATGAGTTGAATATGAGTAGTATGAAAACTATCCATGACTATGAAATTTATATGATCCCATCAAAAATTTAAATACACCTATAGTAATACTAATATTTTGGGACACACACTAACCTTTTCACACCTCAGTATAACATTAGCAAAGGCCTTATAGGTGTGCATTAGGCATGTTATATAGGTAGGGCATGAAATGGGGTAGAAACATGTTTGTAAAAAGCTTTAAAATAACTCAAACTCATTTCCAACATTCAAGTACATGATCTTCATCAATAAAAACTTGAAACTAGTTCCAAAACATATTCTCCAACATGAAAATCACTTGCATATACATGAAATAGAGCAATTAGGAGCATCAAATGACTGTATTAGCATGGTGAATGAACTTGTGACCACACTTGCACCTTTTCCAAACATCTAAATGAAAATTTTCAAACTCTTTATGGATTTTAAAACTAATATACCTTGATTATCATTCCATAAACAAGTTTAAAAAGCTTATACAGGCAACTGCAAGTGAGGTTAGGCATGTATTTGACTATGAGAGATGGCAAGGCTGCAAGCTACCCAAAAGATGACATGGTAAAACCAAAACATGTAAGGATGTGGTCATATGAACTTGATAATTTTATAACATCATTTCCAAACTACATGAGGCCCCTACAGGAGAATAACATTCTAAAAACAATAACTTTGACTGAAACTACACATGTGGCACCTTCCTGCAGCATGGACTAATTTTCTCATCAATACACCATGAACCATGAAACTAAGAATAGATAAAATTTTATTAGGAATAAAATATATTCCATAACAAACATCACCTAATGGTTTGTATGGATTTAAACAAAATGGATCAAAATTGATAGGGTGCATGAAATAGATATAAAATAAGTATAGTCAACTTTATGAGGATGGTTCATGAAGCACAGGCCACCATTATTCAAAAAAATATATTTAAATTAAGGTATCTAAGTTTAATATAACCTCCCAAAAGTATTTGTCTTGAAACTTCTTCAATTATTTTTCCTAAGCAAAAACCTGAAGGTCACTTTTGTATGTCTAGAAATAAGAAAGAAGTAGAATAGTTTTGGATTTAAAATGGTAATTATAGAGAAAAAAAACATATATATTATTTTTATGAAGGTTAATATTCCTTTCATGATCTTTTCCTATGTGGCATACTTCCTCATATGTCATACAAGTGCCATTTTCTCCTTTTTAAGTTATTTCTTGAATTTCAATTAGATAACCTAAAATATTCTGATGTAACTAACATCCTTGACATTTAAACTGACATATTGGATGATTATAATGAAAAAAGGACACTTGGTCACCTTGGGAACCATGCCACTTGCATTAATGACCATTAAAAGCAAATTAAATGACTCAAAATGACAAATAAGCTAATGAAACCATGAATAAGTCTATAAATGCATTATATAACATCAATTAAACCATAATATATCCTATTACAAATATATATACCCCTATAATATCTAAAAACCAATTTTTTTACTTATAGGGGTCCAATATTAACCTAAAAGTCAAACTTAGTCAATAAAATGGTGACTCATAAGGGTAGTATGCCTGCTATACTAAAGACCACTAGCCTTATCCTATCATGGGCTAATGGATTCAATGATTTATTAAAGAAAGCTAGTAAAAATTTGTCTAAAACACACAAAAATAACCACAACACACCAAGCAAACACAAGATAAATTAAGACACAAACAAGACTCACACATATGCATAAGCACTTAGGGAAAACAAGGAAAACAACAAAGTATGTACATGGAGAAAGGAGAAACTTAGTAGTAGTGTTTGAGATATATCCCATTTACTAGGATATGAAGCTCCTCTCCATCCAACTTTGAGAGTTGGAAATCATTGTGTTTCTTGTATTGGGTGATAACATAAAAGCCACTTTACAAAGCATCAAAATTTGTGTGTTTCTAGGTTTAACCCTATCTTCATCCCACTTTAGAACAATGTCTACCTCTTGTAAAATTCTTGGCATGGATTTCTTGTCAAATTATCTCTTTGTTTGATCTTGGTGAGCTCTCATAGTTTTTATAACTTGATATCTTGTCTCTTAAATCTCCATCAACTCACACAACCTGACTTCCATGCTTTCATTTTGCATCAACTCCTACTAATAATTGAGATCCAAGGCTGGTATCTCAAGTTAAATAGGTATTCTAGATTCTTTCCCATAAAAAAAGTGTATATGGTGAGTTTCTAATTTCTCTCTTAAGGGTAATCTTATCAGCACAAAGAGTTGTCTTCAACTTGAAATGCCAAGTCATTTGGTTTCCTCTATTGTCCTCTATATTATCCTAATTAGATTCTTATTGGTGGACTTAACTAATCCACTCCCTTATGGATAATAGTTTAAGAAAGTACTAATATAGATGTCATGTTTCAAATCCCACTCACTTGTCTTCATTCCAAGGAAAGCCAATGCATTATCTAAAGTTATTGTTGAAAGAGCCCCAAACCTTGTCACTATACCTTCATAGAAGTCTAAAACTAAACTTGCATTTGCTTCCTTGAGAGAAACAACCTCCACCCATCTTGTAAATTAATCTACAGTAGTTAACACCCACTTATGGCCAACACTATAAGGTGGGTTGATTAGGCCTATGAAATATAGACCCCATTGCATAAAGGGTTGGTTAACTTGTATTGGATGAAGAGGCAAGGATGTAAGATTATGCTTACCATTAAAGAGATCACATTTTTTTAAGTTCCTTACCCAATCATGGGTTTCTTTAAATAAATTAGGCTAAAATCATCTATCTGTCATAATCTTAGCAACTACGGTTCTTGTAGCAAAGTGGCCACTAGCTAGTCCATCATGAAACTCAAATAATATTTTATCAACCTAATATGATTAAACACACCTCAATAACACACTTGAGAAGTCTTTCCTAAAAAACACTCCATCAACAAGTACATAAGGAATAGATTGTAATCTATAGTACCTTATTTTATCTCTATTTAGGACATGTGGACACTCACTAGTTTGAAGAAAATGGATCATATCTTGTGCCCAAATTCTCATGGATAAGGATGAAACTATCATAGAGTCATCAAGAATTACTAAAACAACTTATTTTTATTCCTTCAAATCTGAAGCAAGGTGCTCACATAATCTCTTTCTTTTCACTAGTTTGGTTGTCTTGATTTCTACATCATATTCCATCACTTTTGTGATCCAACCAACCCTTTTTTCATTCAATTCTATGGGAAAAAGGAAGTCTTTGACACTAGGATGAGGTACCAATATGTGAATCTTTTTTTTAGATAACATATGCCTAAACTTATTTAGACTTATAACAACTGAAAGTACTTGCTTCTCAACATAGGTGTATCTTAATTCATGGCCTTCCAAACCTATACTAAATAAGACAATAGGCTGCTCCAAGTTTTCTTCATCTGATTGAGTAATCATGGAAAATATTACCTCCTCATTTCCAAAGTTATACAATTTTAAATACTTTGATAAATTAGGACTTGTAAGAGTTGGAGCTTGGGCAATGGATTGTTTAATCTCTTCAAAACATTCCTTATCTAAGTAAACACTTCATCCTTCCTTAGCATATAGGTTAGAGGCTTGAGTAAATTATTAAAATCATGAATTAACCTCCTTATGAAATTAATTTTCCCAAAGAAACTTTTCAAACCTTTCTTGTGTTTGGGCAAAGCCAATGCCAAGATTGAACTCACCCTTTTAGGATCTATGGATAGGCCCTTATTTGAGACAATGTATCCTAAAATTTTGCCTTCATGGAAAAAAAACACACACTTCTTTTGGTTAAGATATATTCCAAACTCTCTACATCTCTCAAAAATCTGCTTAAGGTGATTTAATGATCCTTTACATCCTTAGAAAAAATGGTGATATCATCAAGATACACAAACACAATGTCATTTATTAGTCCTTGAAAAGACATATCCATTACACGTTGAAATATATGTCCAACATTAGAAAAGCCAAAATTAATTTTCCTATAAGCATATGTACCCCATTTAGTAGTAAAGTCTATCTTATATTGATCACTTTCTTTCACCAAAATTTGATTATACCCAGAATATCCATCAAGGAGAGAAAACCTTTCACTACCTGCCACAACTTTCAAAATTTTCTCCATGGAAAGAAGAGGATAATGGGCCTTCAAGTAAAATCTATTCAAGTCCATAAAATCAACACATAGTCTGATTTCCCCATTCTTCTTCATAACAGGGACTAATTTTTCTAGCCAAGATGAATGCTTAATAGGAAAAATGATTTTGGACTCAATCAACTTAGTAATCTCCTTCATGAGAGGCTCAATCTTAGTATTGATTGTCCTTTGTCTTTGGTTGATAGGATTGAAATTTTTATCTATACTTATGTTATTTTGAGATAAGTTTGGATAAAATCCCCTCAAATCACTATATTCCCATGCAAAGACATAAAAAAAACTCCTTGCATAACTCAATGAAAGCATGTTTTACTTCACTAGTACATACCTTCCCAGGTGCAAGCAACTTATCCTTGAAGATTTATACTTTATCATAGTTTTATTGCTTATTAGACATGTTTACATTATATTTCTTCAATTTTTCATCATGATTGAAGATAATCTCAAGTGTGACTAAGCCTTTATGGGGTTTTTTTACTCAATTTTTTAATCTACCCTCCATATTGATGTTGTCATTTGGACTAATTCTTGAAAAAAAAATTAGTCTCCTCTTGTATAAAAAGTTCTATTTTTTAGTCACTATCAAACAATTTCCAATTAGTGACATTATTAGGTATCAATGGCCTTAAAATCACCTAGAAATGTGGCTAGTTCTTATCTTCTCTTATCCCTTTTCGAACATCAAACTAAGCTCCAATTGTTGCCAACCTATCAACATGTTTGGTATCTCTCTTAGGATGGATTATATGTTGAAATATTGGAAATCCTCTATAATATCCCACACTCTATGCTTATAGGACTTAAGCAAAGAGTTCTTAGTCACATTTTGGCCCCTTGATTCACAATCAACTCACTATCACCATACACTTGTAATTATTTCACACCTTTTTTCCTAGCCCACTCAAGGCCATGAATGAGGGCCTCATATCATACCACATTATAAGTATAAGATAATTTAAATATGAAAGTACAATAGTACCTTTCCTTAGATGGGGAAACCAACATTGCTCCACCACCTAATCCAATCTTATTTCTTGATCCATCAAAGAAAAGCTACCATAAACCATTCACGTCTTCACTTTGTTTCATCAAGTTTGATATGAAAGAGTCCTCATGAATGCAATTCACTCTAAGACTAGATTACTCTATGAATTTTTAAGGATCATTCTCATAATGTTCATCTCCCCATTCATCTAAATACACATCAGAAACTCCTTCAAGAGAAGATGTTGGAGATTGATCTATGTGAAGTTCTTCCTCATCAATAATGTCGTAATTTAAATTTTCCGCTTTAGTGCATGTAAGGCTTTAAGTGATTTTGATGGATGGGCTCTGATTCAATCTTCACCTTAGTACCATACTTTGTCCTAAAACCATATAGGACTATTTGGCTATCAAGTATCTACCTATATTAATTGTAAACTCTCTTGATAAGAAAAAGGCAAAGTATGGAGGTAAATATACCACAGCCACATCATGAAGGATAGAAAAATTAGGACAAACATGTAAAATCAGATTCAAATCTTTGACTTCTCCCAAGGTCTTTACTAGTAATCCATCCAATTGTAGGACTCCTTTAGCCATTGGTTCATACTTGATGCCTAGTTTATTTGTTATTGATTTGGGTATAAATAAATTACTATCCCCACTATCTATGATGAAATCATGAACTAATTAATAACCAATGATCAAGGATAAATACAAATTATGAGTCTTATCAATTTTCTTCACTTGTCCATCAATGGGTTGAGTTCCATTCACCAAAATAACATTCTCACTCCTAGTTGATCTAACATGCTTACATAGTCCTTGTCATTCCTTTTGAAGCATGTATTTTTGTCCTAGTATTATCAATGAATCACATAAATAAATATTCATATTTAAATTATTAATATATTCCACAACATTTATAGAATTAATGTTCACCTTGAAAGGCTCTTTGGAAGCACTAGTACTTTATGGTGTAGCTTGTGAAATTGGATGTGTAAGAGCAAGCCTTACATTTTAAAACTTATAATTTTATTATACCTTAGGGGCTGATCTAGACCCACACACCATTGGAGATGATTTATGAGTCAAAATAGGTCCTTGATTATCCCCTTGGGTCTATTCAACATCCTTCTTCTTAGACCTAGTATTAGAGGACACACTAGCATTCATATTACTTACATTCCCCAAATGATTGATATCACAAAAATCTCCTTCAAAATGATTTATAAGAGTATAATCAGATTGTTTTTTTCCATTTTTCATTGACACCTCAAAATTTAGAACTTGAGATACTTGGCTACCTTGCATTGTCATGTCTTGACTAGGCATTTCATTGTCATATGCAACTTGACCCTTTTGGTCATAGGAGGGATAACATGGTTGTTCTTGAAAAAATTTATTTTGAGTAGGATTAGGAGATTTATAATATGATGGGGCATTAGGATTATTACTTTGGTAAGGTATAGCTTGAGTGATTTGACCTTGTCCTTGATTATTACCTTGAAAAGGAGGCCTATTTGTTTGACCAAATTGATTGTAAGACTAGTATGGCCTATAACTCTGAGATTGTTTCCTTTTGAGGGAAACCAATTATTTATTAATAATTTGGAGAAAAATATTTACCTCATGTATCTCATTATTGGGGAAAATATTATACTTTTCTTAATTAATCAAAGGAGCTACAGGAGGTAATGCAACTTGACTAAGAGTCTATAATTCAAGGAACAGTGGCATTGGTTACCTATGAGTAATCTTCCCTACTTACACAAGATAAGTCTTAGAATTTATATCTATATCATAGGTATTAGGTAGTGTATTCCCACCCATGGATTGGATCATCATGGCTACATCACTATTTAATGCTTTTAAATAGTACAAAAAGGCATAATTTGAGGTAGGCCTCACAAGGGATGGGATCTTATCCCATGTTTTTTGAAATCTAGTGTTAAAATATTGCATAAAATATTATAGTGCCATCTTTATAGTGGTAAATTTCTCAAATAGTGATATATGATCACTCTTCTCTCCAAACCTCTTAGTTAATAGATCTCCTAGTTCATCCCATGAACCAATAAATTTTTTAGGTAGAGTCCCATACCAATCTAAAGCTTTCCATTTGAAAGACAATACCAATATCCTAATAGCCACATTCTCTTGAGTGATATTAAGGATATTTTAAAAGTTTGATATGTTTATAATGTGTTTAATGGGAGTAATAGGACCCTCTCCACTAAAATATGGAACACTCTTAAGAACTACTCTAGGAATTTGGTCATATTGGGAAAGATTCAAAGGAGATGATCTAGTGAAAGGTACAAAAGGTTATCTATTATCCATATTGGAATGTAGACTATAGGTATTAGGTGTTTAACTAAGAAATAACTTGGAATTTTTAAACACCAACTCCTTTGAATAAGGATAGGTATTCACAAACCTGAACCTTTTGATAGAATACAAAAGCAATTACACAAACTCAAAGGGTATACCTTTAGCAATAAACCTAATGGTCACCTTTGAAATGGAAATTAAGGATTGATTAGTAACCAAAGATTTGAAAATTTTATTGGAGTTGCTAGGCAATGAATTTAAATGTTCTTGTAACTAAAACTATGCCAAGACTAACACTAATCTTGAACAATATTCTAGGACTTAGAGTCCAACTAGGCATGCCAAAAACTATTATCACTTAGATTTGTACCCCTTGATGATATTCATATATCTCCTCATCTAAGTGGCACAATGGAAACATCTCTCTTGTTGTGGTTAACAATTTGTTGAGGTGAATCTCAAAAAGGGTTAGTTCCCTTGATGTACTCTTTGAAACACTCTCTTACCTATCAAATTTTCATCAAAAGGTTTAAGAAGACAAACTAAAAAAACTAAAGGTTATGTACCAATATTTAATTTCCTCCTAATGACTAAACTTATACTACTTATAGCTAAATAAATCTTATTTCATATAAAACTCACAACTCAAGATGGATTGTCACATCAATGTTTCATATGCTAGGTTCAAGAGGTATTTTGATGCTTAGGAGGGTAATGGATGATTACTTTTTGTAATATAATCATCAACTAGTTTTAAAACACATACAAACTTAAAATATAACACTAACAAAGACCTATAATAATTACTCTTTTGCACATTTGGTGAACAATCAAGGATAACATGCTCGAAAAGATTATCTTCAACTACACAAGACCAATAAGATTGTAATAACACTCAATTTTAAAACATGTAAGTAGTAAAATTCACTTTTTTAATTTTTTCAAGAGAAATTAAAGTATAATTTTGACTAGGGTTTCACCATCAACTAATGGTGGCTACTAAAAAGAGCCAAAAGAGTCAATACTTATAGCCTTTGGGAGAAAATCAAGACAAAGGAAGTCTAAAGGTAACTTTGACACTTTTAAAGATAATAATAAAATTTAAAAATGAGTGAAAAATATATGTGAAATGAACCATGTAATTTTAGGAGGTCCAAATGTCTATACAAGTCATGAAACTTATGAAAAGTGGCACAAAACTTCCAGTCTTGGCTTAGAAAACTACCTTCATAATTTGAATATATTTGAACATCCCAAAACTAAATATGGATAGGTATTATTGTTTGAATTATAGGGAAGGTATTCAAGAATTCCTCTTCATGCATTGGTTGAATTCCTAATCATCTAGAAAATCCCAAAAATAAGCAATCACTGCCTACAGTCTAAAAAACTCCTTTTTCAGTCACCCCTCACACTTGTATTCAAAATTAGCTATATTTTTCAATGAAAATATGTTTTATGGAGTTAGTAACACTTGGAAATACTATCCATGGCCTTATACTACTCAATACACCTTAAAAAGGCTCACACTTGAAGTTTTCACCCTTTTCACTGACACATTTTGACTGGCTAATATGAGATCTCTAGTTTGGAAAATTAGGAGTTTTTTATTAAAAATAAATGACCATAAATAGTTATTACAAGTCCTAATATTTCCTCAAAACTTTATTTCATCTTCAGACTCCTCTTGTATCTTATAAAACACATAAAATGGTAAAAAATACACTATTTTTCACCATGTCTATATAATTCCATACAAATCAAAGGCATGAGAGGAATATTAATTGAGTCCTCTAAAATTTAAAATAACTTTCATGGTCAAAATATTTCATATGGATAGCTATCCAATGTTGTTCTCTTCATCTGGTCCTGGCTAAGGGTTTAGTAAGGTTTTAGGTAGTTTTTAATCTTAAACTTTGTTCATAAAGCTTTGATGTTGTAATTTAAAAAAAATTAACAAAAATGATTTTGGGGGACCCTAATAACCCCTAAAAACTCCTTTTTTCCCCATAAAAACTCTCATAGAAGATATGAACACTTGAAGTTACCCTATTGAGTTTGTTTCTACCTTTCTAGCATGTTTAGACTATTTTATAATTAGAATTAGCTTTCTTGTAGGTTAATATACATAATAAAAGTAAATAATGTAATTTTAAATTTTTAAACATGTTTAAATAAACTATATATCCCTCTAAGAGTTATAAGTGAATATGGACCCACAATTGGTTCTAGGTCCCTTGAATGTCTAAAGGGTTTAGCATGTACCTTGAAAGTTTGAGCTACTTAAACTGATATCTCATGGTTGGGATGGTATATAATTTTATTAATTATTAATTTAATATTTAAATATCATGACACAACCTCCAAATCTCTCATCCTCTTCCTTTTCCCTCAGTCACCAACTAGGCCTAGTGAAAGCTTGCCTAGTTGGATTGAGTGTAGGGGTATTTTGGTCATATTAAAATGTTTTATCATGAATTAGTGATTTTATACAATATATTTTACTTAAATTCACCTCATTATATGTTTATTTAGGTTCCAAAATATCCATATCAATCCCTTTTCCCATTTTGTACTCACTAGCTTATTTTGCTAAAGCATAATTTTCCTAGACTAGCTGACCTCTGAGACAAAATAGTGAGGTATATCCCTCATATCCAAGGAAAAGTGAATAGTTTAAGAGTTTTTAAAGGTTATTATTATTATTATTATTAATATAAAAAAATTTAACTATATTCTTTGATTTAGGTGCCTAACCATCTCAAAATGTCTAAAAAAGCCTCTAAAAAGCTTATTTCCTGCACCTTTTCCCAAATCCACCTAATAATGACCTTTAAAATCTAAAACAATGCTCAAAATTTACCATAAAATGTTATTAATCCTCAATTTATGTTTATTAATATTTTAAATCACTGACCAAAATACCTTTCTTCTATGGATTCTTCATATTCATCTATTGAGCAAACATAGTTTCCTAGCCCACAGTATAGATTGTTGCCCTTTAGCCAGGTAAGGAAGGTATATGATCACCTTGTAAGATTATTGGGTTTTTGAAAAAATCTTTTTTATTATTTATAAACCACTTTTCATTTCCTATAATCCTCTTCTTCTCCCTAGATAAACTCATGTCTTACCTTACCCTCATATGACTGTACCCTACTATAAGTCTAAACAAGGGTTTTGGGGCCTATGAAGGTTTTATTTTTTACTTTATTTTATATTATGAATGAAAAATTATTTTAATTTAATCGGTCACATGTTACTTCATTATGTCCAACATCCATTTTGCCTTCATATCCACTTTTGGCTACAACTGAGTCCTCCACTATATGTTGACTGAGACCCCCTAATTATGCCTCTATATGTAGGTTACTATGATTTACCTCCAAATTATGAATCTCATAATAAATATGGATAAGGTGTATATAGGTTTAATTTATCATATTAACCTCCCAAGCATTCTACATGCACTTTTGAACTCACTAGACTGAGTTTTTCCTAGATGATTGAGAAACCCTGAGTTTGACTATTGTAAACTTGCATTCTGATGTGAAAATGCTCTCAATTTAATCCATTGAGGTCAAAATGTATGTTTTTGAACTATCATTATTATTTATAAGCCTTCAAACACCACTTTACATCAATTTAGGGTCACTATCCTATACTAAGATACTTTGCGCTTTAGACCATATCTGTAGGTGCTTATAGCCTTAACTGAGATTGATCATGGTATGAAAGGACCTATTTTAACCCCCTTTATTTCACATAACATATATACTAACATTTTACTCAATTTTATGCTCTTCAGAAGCATAAACTATGTTCTTTTTCTTAGACCAAGAAACCTACCCCTTAGACCTTGTTATAGGTGTCTATTGCTAAGTGTGGACACTTATGGGTGACCATATGGTTTATAAGAATATGCATTAACCTCTTATTGATATCATTCATTTAATTTTTGTGTCATATAACCAATTAGAGCATCTTAGTCATGAGGCATTGTTCATTACTACTCTTTTGTGCCAAAAGGTCACTTACAACTTCAGATTTGTAGACTTTAATGGAGTATTTCAGTATTTTAAGGGCATATTTGAGACCCAACATTTCCATCCTCTCTTCATCTTTTGACCCTCATATTTGTCTTGTAAACTATATATATTATGGGATACAATATTAACCTATCTATATACCTTAAAACCCCTTGTAAGAATATTGAAAGAGGTCTATGAAAACCCCCTAGACCTCTATTTTGATCTTTTAGGGAAAGTTTCCCTAAACCCAGTCATGATCTTCAAACATGATTTCACACTTCTTCTTTCCCTTTTGAAAATTTATATGGGTTTTTCATGGATTCTTAATCATACAAAGATCTTAAGGAAATGTTATGTTATTTAAAATTTTCCATACAAAAATTTTAATCCCCTGCTCAACAACCTATAGGTAGATATTTTGGTGCACAAACAATGTGTTGAATATGAGTAGTATGAAAAATATCCATGAATATGAAATTTTTATACTCAAATCAAAAATGTAAATACACCTATATAAATACTAAGAGGTTAGGACACACATTAACCTTTTCAAACCTCAGTATGATGTTAGCAAAGGCCTTTTAGGTATTTATTGGGCATGTTATATAGGTAGGGCATGAAATGGGGTAGAAACATGTTTGTAAAAAGATTTAAAATAGCTAAAATTAATTTCCAACCTAAAATTACATGATATACATCAAGAAAAACTTGAAACCAATTCCACCACATATTATCCAACATGAAAATCACTTACATATACATGGAACAGAGTAATCAGGAGCATTAAATGATAATAGTTTTAGCATGGTGAATGAACTTGTGACCACACTTGCACCTTTTATAAACATATAGATGAACTTATTAAAAATATTTATGTCTTGGAAACCTAATATACCCTAATTATCTTTCCATGAACATGTTGAACAAGCTTATATAGGTGACTTCAAGTGAGGTTAGGCATGGAGTTGACTATGAGAGATGGCAAGGCTGCAAGCTACCTAATAGATGACATGGTGAAACCAAAACATAGAATTAGGTGGTCATATGACCCTAAGACTTTTATAATATCATTTACCATATATATAAGGACCCTATAGGATAAAAACACTCTAAAACAAGAATAACTTTGAATAAGACTGGACATGTGGCACCTTCCTAACTCCTGGACTAATTTGATCATCAATACATTGTGAAACAAGAAAATAATAATGGATAGAATCTAAGGATGCATCCAACATATTATAAAATTAACATCACCAATTGGTTCATATGGATTTAACGAAAATGGAGATAAACTGATAGGGTACATGAAATAACTATAAAAAAATTATAGTCAACTTCATGAGTATGATTCTTAAAGAACATACCACCATTATTTAAAAACTTTATATATAAATAAATTTATATTATTTTAATATAACCTTCAAAAATCATTTATCCTAAATTTTTTTTAATTGTCCATACTGGGCAAAAACCTAAAGGTCACTTCTTTATGACTAGAAATGCAAAAAAGAAGAATAAATGTTTTGGATTTAAAATAGAACTTCCAAAGAAAAAAATTATAAATGATTTTTATGAAGGTGAAAATGAATTCCATGATCTTTTCCCATGTATCACACCTCCCCATGGGTTGTACAAGTGTCATTTACTCCTTTTTTTAGTTTTTTCTTGAATTTTAGTTAGATAACCTATAATATTATTATGTAACTAACATAATTGACATTTAAAATTACCTATTTGAAGATTATAATGAAAAACTGACACCTGGGCACCTTGGAAACCATGCCACTTGCATTAATGACCATTAAAAGCATATTAAATGACTCAAAAAGAAAAATAAGATAAAGAAACCATGACTAAGTCTAGAAATGAATTAGATAACATCAATTTAACCATAATATATCCTATGAAAAATATATATACCCTTACAACATCTAAAAAAATCAATTTTTTACTTATAGGGGTCCAAGGCTGACCTAAAATTCAAACTTGGTCAATACATACATGTCTACCTAGTCAGTCAAAGTACCTAGATGGTCTAAATAGAAAAGGCAAAAAACCATGTGAAAATGGATCATATAGTTGTGTTATGATAGTTTTAATACCTTAAAAACCATTCAATATAGATCTAGGTTAGGAGAGTTTCCAAGGCCTAACTGAGGGTTCATAACACACAAGCATGTGTGTGTGTGACTAGGATATCATGTTGTTACAGGAAGAATGGGAGTTAATCCTAAATAAGTGTTGAAAAATATTGAAATTAAATTATATGGTGGGTTATAACTCCTTTAATAGTAAGGAAATAAATATATATACCATTCATGTCTCTAGCATCAACTAGTCCAAACACTCAAACTGAGCCAAGGATGGTCATGACAGACCTAGAAGAGAAGAAGGATAGAGATAGGGGTTTAAAAAATTATGAGATTTTGAAAAAGGTTTAAATTTTATATACAAGGGTGATAATAAGACCCTAAAGTCACTAATACACCTATAAGTGCTCTAAGGTTTTGAGGCTTAGTCTAAGCCTATAAGGCCTAAAAACCTCCTTAAGCTCTCAAAACCCCAACTTCATTATTATGACATATTTAAGCTCATCAGGCAGACCTAAGGCCATAAAAATATATATTATTATAGTCTAGGTATTTAGGAAGGTTTTTTAGGTATAATAAGGGAATGTAATTATCAATTTGGCCTAACTACCTCCATCAAACTCCATCACCCAGGTCTATCATTTTGAGCTACCAGTTCAAATGCTCATATCTTACATGGCAAGATACATGTGGCCTAGTGATATTAGGGGAATTTGGGTACCCATATGTACTTATTATCCATGGTAGAGAGATTTTATTTTATGGGGGCATATCTATGAATGATCCTTAACATTTTTAGCATACCCAAAATATTGAGCATTATCATTGATTGTTGAGTTATTGGAATAAGTCTTATTGTTGATGTCAAAGTATGATTTCAAAGGTTCTTATAAAGGTGCATGATCAAGTAAATATTTGAGGTAAAATTATGAAATTTTTGAGCTCTAAAGAATAATTTATGTGCTTTAAAGTTTTGTGTAAGCAATTTCAAAGATGTTCTGAATGAGCTATAAAGATCCTTAATCAAGCTTTGAAGAAAATTTGACAGTGTTTGAGCATGAGAGAGGTTATTTGAGTTTCTACATAATGTTTTGAATTATTTTAAAATGATTTTAATTTCATCTCTAAATATTAATGTAAGCAGCTATGAAGATGCTCCAAGTAAGCTACAAAGATCTTTAGTCAAGCTCCAAAGACCTTTAAATAGCTTTGACGATGCTCTGAGTGAGTCACAAAGATAATATATAAAATATCTAAACAAGATTAATTTTTTAAGGTTTATTTATCATACATAATAGGTATTTAATCACTCATGACATTTTCAAGGTGAAGTCTATAGGGGTAAGTACTTTAGTCCAAGTCTACAACTAGACTAAGTCTAGATCTTACTTGGCCTAATGAGGCATCATGAGTTCTTGAAAAGAAATATGAATAATTTTTGACAATATTTAAGAATTATAGGAAATTTTAGGTCATGTATATGAGGCCCTAAGAGCTTATAAATTGGTTGGAAGGTCAACTTTAAGACCTAATGTGACTTGCAGGTCAGGGCCTAAAAAGCAAAAAGAGAGATGGTGGCTAAATGGGGTATCAGATCAATTTCCAAGACATGGGTGAGAATTTAATAATTTTAAAATGTGACTAAAGTTTCTTTAAGAATGTGCATAAATTTATCAATCATGGTTTGCAATAAAAGGATTGAAAAATGTTTAAATGTTTCTTAAGTGCATAGAATGAAGAGTTGTCTACCTGATAAGGCTTTTTCAAGAGTTCATTAGCACATGCATCTTATACATGAGAACTTAAGATACTAATGATAGATAAGGAAGGGTTATATGACAAATTTACAAGAACTATATTCTAGAAATAGGAGTTAAGATTTATGAATGATCGTTAAGAGTGGAAGTAGGTCTAAACCCTCAAAGAACCCTAACATTGACCCAATGTTGAAGATATTATTATAAATAGATTATAATGGTTTTATATTTATATTTAATTTAGTTGAGGTTAAATTAAACTCTCTCATGCATCTCCAAGTGTGATTGATTTCTCAAGTGAGTGATCAGACCCTATAGGAAAGTGCCTACTTTTCAAAGATTTGTTGTAGCAGGTAGATTTTATTGAGTTAAAATTGATAAATGGATGAAGGTAAAAGTGTGATAATTGTATTTATTGTAAATTAAGCTTTATATACAATTTTTATATCTCAGGTATGAAATTTGGTGATTCAAATTGGCTAGTTGCTAGTAGACCTAATGGTGCAAATAGTAAGAAAATTAGGCAAAAGTAGGAAGATGATTCTTGATGTGGTTTTATGTAAAAATGATGTAATGAAGTGTATGATGATGATTTTTTTTTAATTTAATAATATTTACATACTTTACATAATATTAAAATTTAGTGTAATATGTTGGAACATTGAAGCCAAAAATGGCTTATTTAGCTGAGTGGAGTTTATGAGAGAGAAAGTTAACAAATTAGACAACAAGACCAATAGTTTCCATTATTAATATTTTAAAAAAAATTAAAGTTTATTTTAAAATTTTATAATATCCTATTCATTCATTTAAATCCCTTGAATTCATTCAATTAGTTATCAATAGTTCATATTTTCTTGACTATGTTTTGAAGTTAATTGGCAGTTTTGAGTGAGCATCTTATAGAGAAGAGTTTCAACCTATATACACTGAGTTAAAGCATATGATGAATTTTTTTATTACCCTAAGGTCATGATATTTCTTAATATATAATTTTTAGCCATATTTTTTGTAAAAATTAATTTTATGCCTTATTTGTTCAAAGATAGTTTTTTTTATGTATGCATAAGCCTATTGTGAACAGTGATTTGAGAAAGGGTTCAAATGATGGTTGGACATAAAATATATTATGTACATAAATTAAATTTATATAAAATATATTTTATTTTCATTATATGTGTTCCTTTTGTGTGAGGTGTTTGAATATGCTTCAATAATATCAAAGGGTAACATGTTGCTAAGAATGCTTATTAGGTCTACATAAATCCTAAAAATGAATAAGGGATAATTAAGCTATGACCAACATAATGTATTAGTTTATTCATGTTATAATAATGTTATTATAATATTATAAGACATATTACATAGCTGACCTAAGAATATAATAATGTATGGCTGACTAAGAAGGATATGATCAAGTGACTTATATAAAAACAAGGCTAATTAGACCTATTTTGATATGATTAGAGAGTGTGGAGAATAAAAAAATGATATAAAACATTAGTGAGTATAATTATTTAATTATGAACATCATAAAAGTTTCATTAATATATACAAAGGTTTATTATATGAGGATCAAGGTTAGAATACCTAAGTAAGCCATGAAGAAGGCTAGTTGAGAGAAGAAGGATAGAGGCTAGTTAGATAGGGATAGAAGTATGTGAAGAGATAAGGAAGAATATAACCATCTATTATATAATAAAAAATGGTTTATAAATGTGATAAATTGTATCAAGTGTTTAATTAGGTGTTGATTCATCTAGGGGTGTGGTTCCTCCTTGCAAGTGGGTAATTACTAGAGCCTAATTGAGTTGGTGCTTAGCTAGTTGGGGTTTGTGTTCCATGTGGAGTTGGTGCTCCACTAATGATTGGTATTTATCTTATATTACTATATTCCATTTGAATAATTAGTGGGTTTTCTTCTCTTTAATGTTTTACCACATATATACTATGTTCATGTGTTTCACACTCTTATGTTTTGGTGTTTATGCTTGCTAAGATGTAAAAGCTTATTAGAGTGGTTCATGTATGTTTAAGTGGAATTTTTGAAAAGTTTTGAAGAATAATTCACCCCCCTCTCATTAATTTTTATTATAATAATTGGTATTAAATTAGGGTCTTTTTAATAAGGTCTAAAATCCTAAAGGAGATCCTAAGAAGTAAGGATGACTAGTCAACAAGATCAAGGTGGTTTCTCTACCAGTATGGCTTTGTTATTCAATTGATATAACTATACCTTTTTATAATTTTATAATGAATATATATATATAATGTCATAAGGACATGATATTTGGTAGATAGTTATGGATGTATATATTGCACCTCCTATTCCACCAACAAATGCAATAGGTAAGAAGGCTAGTGAAAATAACTCCAAGGCAATGAATGTCATTCTTTGTGGCCTATCAAAGGTAGAGATTGTAAAATTAATGCATTATGTATCATAAAAATATATATGGTACAGATTGAATACCATCTATGAAGGAGAAACCAAGGTAAATTTTGCTAAATTGTAGACCCATAAAGATAGTTTGAAAGTTTCAAGATGATTAAAGATGAAACCATTGCATCCTACCTATTGAGGATTGATGAATTTATCAATATAATTATAGGATTAGGTGAAAATTTTCAATATTCTATTGTTTTCCAAAAGATGTTGAGATCACTAACTTCTAAATTTTATTCTAAGGTGTCTATAGTTGAAGAGATGCAATATTTGGACAAGCTAGAGATAGATGGACTTCATGGCATCTTGATTTATTATGAGATAAAAAAAAATGAAGGAATACTTCCCAAGAAGGAAGAAACTTTCAAAATTGAAAAGAATTCAAAGGCCAAGAAGGTCAAGGATGAGGTATGTTCAGATATTGATGATGATGAACTTATAGATATGTTTGTTATGAAGTTGAGGTGTGGCTCAGGTAAGTGTTGGTCAAAATTGTCATACATATGAAACTTTTTTCTATATGGATTAAACCAATCTCCTATACCATTCAGTATCCTTTTACCCCCATGAATAGTCTCTTTCTAGTCCTGACTTGATGTTGTAGTGTAGTATCTTGTAAGGTCCTAGTGTGGTATGAGTAGTTAAGAGGAGTCCTTGTGTAGTGGATGATCCAATGGTGAAAAGATAAAAAAAAACCTCATAACCTTACTTCATGTCCCTTGCAATCTTTTGAAACACTTTAAGTAAGTTTTAAGGTGAATTAGGAGATTTTGAGGAAAAGGCCTAGAAATGGGTCTTGAACTATAAGTGAAAGATCTAGTTAGTTTTTGGGATGTTTGATAATTTATGGGAATTAATGAGGTTTTCAAAAATCACCAGAGATTATAACAAGTCAAAAATGATGCCTATAGAAGCAAATATGCCCAAAAGACCCTCAAAAGTGCATTAGATAACTTGAGGACCTTCTAAAGAGAAATTTTTAAGTGAAAAAGTGACTTTTGGAAAAGTAAAATTGGTTTTGACTCCATTCCATCTATTTATGGAATATTTATCCTATTTATACATGTTCAAGGCCATTAAAAGTCATTTGGAGTGGAGGAGAGGAGTTTAGGATTAAAAAGATACATTTTTTAGCCTTTTAGATTTTTAGAATTTTGGTTGAAGAGTTTTTTTTTTAAGGTTTTTATTAATTAATGGGATTATATATCATATGAATGAATCCATACTATCCCTAATATCCTATATTATTCATATGAAATTATATTCAAACACAAGAACTAACATAGGTAAGGAAAATCTATTAGTTGCAGACTAGGCATGAAATAGGTGTTTTACCACTAATAGAGGTCCAAGAATTTAAAAAGGTTTAAAAAATGAAGGATAGTAAATTTAAGTAATAAAAAATATTTCCAAAGTGTTTTATTACATATCCAATCTGATATTTATTCACGCTAAGGAAAAACCATTTTGGGTAGTCTTGGACAGCTTTAGGAGAGCCTCAAGTTTTCACTCGATATAGTCGAGAGAGAGAGAGAGAGAGAGAGAGAGAGAGAGAGAGAGAGAGAGAGAGAGAGAGAGAGAGAGAGAGAGAGAGAGAGAGAGAGAGAGAGAGAGAGAGTTGGGTAATAATATTTTTTTAAGTGATATGTAACCTATTTTAATTATAATTTGTTGAATTTTTGGTCTATTTCATCTCCCCACATTTATGAACAATCGCTAACAGTGCATGGGTTTCTAGATGGCTTATTCATCTAAATAGGGTCCAAATTTTATTTTATTTTTTTAATTTATGAAATCATGGAGAATATTTATTTTTAGGATGTTTTATATAATTATTTTTATCCCTTTCATGTAATTTTCCTTTGATAATTCATATCCATGAGGAAGTTTCACTTGAAAGGAGAAGGTCTTAGTGTACAGGTTGCTTTGATGAATTCTGCTAAAAATCTTGTTTTCTCTTCATATTGGTCATTATTATAAGTTTAAATCCATACATAAATAATATATAATCCTCAAAATTCATGTAATTCATATTTTTTCTCATAATAACCACTCTTGAGCTATTGAGATGGAAAACATGATCCAAAATGGCATTTTGAACAAGTTTTTAGAATGTGAAAAGAGGTTTTAACTTTACAAATAAACCTAAAATGTCTTTGGATATAAAAATACATGTTGATCATGTATTTACATCACTAGTAGTGTAAATTAATTAATCCAAGCTAATTATCTCATCAAAAATCATGGGATATCATCAAGAACTTCACTCTCAATAAATGATTAGGTACAGTCTATATATTTTCCATACATAATAGGATACGTGTGAAAATAAACACTAATATTTTATTATTTATCTCATGTTTCTATAGGTTCATTTGATTTTAGGGTCATCTAGTGAAATCTTATTGAATAATTGATGGAAGAGACAATAGGTTGTTCTCAAATGTTGTCAATGAGCCAAATAAGCACTTACAATAGTTCAAGCTTCATATCAAGATGCAAATGATTTTGATTGATCATGGAAATCCACCTCATGTAGGTTCAATGATATTAATTTAAGGAATATTGAATAGGTCAAGAAGTAATAATACCATCCTAGTGTAAACTCAATTTTGGGAGTCAGTTTGAGAGAGATAAAACAAAGTTTATTCTTGTTAGCATTTGTTAAGGTTATTTTGTAAATATTAAGTTAATTGATGTTTCTTGGTTTCTTCTCCATTTAATCACTCTAGTAACCCAATTAAATAATTTCAAATAAAAGTGGATTAAATAAGAGGTATTCATGACTTTTTGTCATGTTCAAGTCAAGATCATCCTCTTAACTCCTCCAAAATCTATATAATGTTGAAAATCATCGCCTAAAACTAAGTATAAAAGATGTTCTTAAGGATGATTATGGAAAAGGGATATTTTTAAAACTAGGGTCTTAGTCAGTAGAGGAGGTATTCAAGGTGAATGAAAAAAGTATTAATATCCAATACACCTCATTAATCTTCCTCAAATATTCAAAAATTTTCACATCATGTTATACCCTACTATAATCCATATAGTGACATTGCTCAAGACCCTTAATGACTGAGTTGTGAAGTAAAGATCAAGGTCTTGGTCTTAGTTAAGAGAAATTAGTGGAAGGGTTCAAAAATAAATGATGTAAGATTAAAAGTTTATTAATTTATAACTCTCTCTCCAATTATCCATTTATACCATTATCATGTTCAAGGTTAAACTAGACACATACAACCATTAGTTGGATCAGATAGTGAGGTGAAGTTAAGGAAAAGTTATGATGTAGTTAGTAGGAGTCTATGGAAACTTTATCAAAGATACTTTCTCAAGGACATAAATATATAAAGAAGACACCTAATTCCTAATTACACCTTGAAGAAGTATGCCACCACATGAACATGCCTAAATGCCTAATGACACCTTGAAGAAGTAGGCCACCACATGAACAGGCCTAAATATCATATATAACAACCTACAATAGGGCTGAGTAAACCTAGACAGTTAGACCAATGAAGGTATAGGTAGAGTAAGTAAGAAGGATAAAACATAATAAAATTATATATTAGACATTATACCATGGAAATTATGAACATCTTCTTAAAGACTCGGTGACATGAAAAAGGGATCCAATACAAACACCTACAACCAAATTTTTCAAGTTTGTCATCATAAGGTTATGATAGGTTGGAAAGAGGTGATCATTATACATTGTGAGATTTTGGATCAAAAAGTTTTCTTAAATATGGTAAGAGGTGGTTCATAATGGATAAATACATCATAAAATATAAAAATACACTAATTTGAGGTCTAAGCACAAGCAAAAACTTAGTTTAATATGTACCTACAACCATCTTTTTGGTTTGAAATATGGTGTGTGTTGAGGTTATTTTCAAGGTGTAGGATATAAAATATGGTTGATTGGGTTTTTTTTAAGGTAATTAAAAACTATTATATGTAAAACCAATATAGTAATTGGTTTTACATCCATAAAATTTACCTCAAGATAACCTACAGTCCTTGTTGAGGAACAAGAACAAACTTAGTCAAACCAAAGATAATGTTTTGTGACTTGCATTGTTAATAGAATTAAAAATATTGATTAATATTTTTAAAAGTATTTATAAATGTGTATGATGTTAATATATACCTTATATAGTTATTATTTGGTGTGGAAGGATCTAGAACCAAATAAGTGGAGTTTAAACCTTACACATTCATGCACAGTCTTGTAAATAGGGTATAAAATTCTATATTTTGATTAGTTCAAGGACATTTAAGGTTTTTAAATGATTATAACCTATTTTATAAGATAAATAAAGTAAATATATACCTTTTAATGGTTTTTTTTTTTGCATTTAAACTACTTTAAACTAAAAAAATTGATTTTTGAAGGCTCTTGACCTTTGTAGGTCTACACACTTCATCTAGCTAGGGTTTCCAACCAAAAAACCCTATATATCCTATTTTAATTAGTGAAAAATCCTAAAAAATTGTAATCATATCTATTTTATCTTTCATTAAGTGAATCATATGGTTTTGGTTTGATACTATACAATATAGTATGGATTTGAGCTCTAGGTAAGTGTCATAGGGATTAAGAGACCTAATTGGAAGCATGTTAACAAAGGAAGTACCTTATAAGCTTGGATTTATTAAATTTAAACTTTTTTAAAGTTTAATGGAAATATAGGGTGGTGTAAAATGGCCTCATATCCTTAGGAGGGTTGATATTTTCTTCAAATAAGTATAGCAAACTCAAAAAAGGGCTACAAGGGCTTGGTGGCTCTAAGGAGGATGAAGAGTGAAAATACATGGTAGAATGAGATTGAAAGTATTTAATGGTTTAAAAAAAATTTATATGATCATTAAATATCATCCAAGTTATCAAATGGTACTCATAAATCCCATAATAAGATTTGGTATGTTGAAAGGAAAAGATCTTGTGTAGAGTGGCTAGGGAATGAAGAAAGCCAAAGGAGTGGACTAGAGGATAGAATTGATGGAGTTTTGATAAAAGTAGATAAAAGAGACTATATTTAAAACAAATAAATTAATTCTTTTTATATATGTAGGATACGCCTAAAGGTTTATGGTAATGTTAAGGATAATCTTGAGACCTTAACATGAATCTTAAAATGAATAGATCTTAAGAGCTCCTATTTGACACTTGGATTCATTCAAGAGAAAACTCATGAAGGATAATTGGGTTAATTCAAGGTTAATATTTTCAAAATTATGTTAATTTATAGTTATGACTTTCAAGGACATAGTCATAATCCAAAAGAGTGGGCAACATGATGAGGAAGACTTTCAAGAGAAGATGGCCTTCAAGAGGAATGGTGGAATGAAGGGGATGTTTTCTAAAGAAATGCATACAATCTTTTGTATCAATGGAATTAAATGAATAATAACTAAAATAGGTTAAAGATACATTACAAATAAAATTTACACCTACATCTAGATAATATAATTTTTAAGCATGTTGATAGTCAAACAATAGGACTATGAGGTCTTATTAAGTTCTCTAGGTTCAAAAAGGTTCTAAGTTATATCATATTAATGAGTTTCATAAGATGGTGTGATTAATTATATTAATAATTTAATCTATAATGGCATAAAATAAAATAATTAAAATACTAAAACTCCACCTAAATCCATGAGTACACAAGCATATCTTCAATCTCATGATCACGAATGGTTCTTAGAGAAATTAGATCAAGATGATATAGAGGGAATCCAAAAAATGATACAATTAATTTAACCTTATAAATTTAAATATACATCCTTAAAATTTAAATTTTACCTAAACAAATCATTTTATATCATGTTTAAACCCAAAGACAAAGCTAAAATCAGACAAGGATACAATCAAGTTCAGACACAATCAACTTTTGATGACTTTTTTGAAGGGTTTTGAAGTTTTGGAACACCTACACATGGAGTCAAGATCTGAAATTTTGTATAGAGGGTCTTTATGACCTATTATATACCCTTATTATTTATATTTGGCATGAAAAATAAGGGACATATCCATTATTTTATTTGAGACCTGAGGCTCTCTCCATGAAAATTGAAGTATCCTACTGGCAAATTTTAGTAAAAATCACCTACATGCCTCAATATGCATGATCCAAGTATGAAACTTTGTATGTGTAATTTTGGAGGTGATAGGAAGACTTTGGAATGCTTATGTGCTTATCTAGATCATCCTTGTTTACTTTTCAAATTAGGATGAGTAGGCAAATTAATGACATTATCATTTACATGTGTAAGGGTCTTAGGATAAGTTTGTTATATATAAGGATTACCATATGAGAGGAGATCATGTGGTACAGGTTTTAGGTCTTGACATGATATATAACAAAAGTTATGGTAGCACAAATTTTGTCTTTTAGGCATATTTCACTAGTTTCCATAGCTAAATTTGCAATATCAAAGATCGATGATGCATGTTTAATCATGTAGATGGATATCTAATGGTGAGAATGAATTCAATAGGTCAAAGTATCTTGAGATTGAATGTGATGGTGCCATTTGTCATAATCATGGTAAATTGGTAGCAGATTAATGACCCACATTTGATTATATGTTTAGTGAATCAATGATGCATATTTGATCATGCAGATCAAAGATCAATAATACCTATTCAACCATGTAGATGGAGATTGATGTTGCAAATTGAGTCAATAATTAAATAATCCTAGATTTTATACAAGGCTGATACATGGCATACGAGCATTAAATGAATGGAGATTGACAATAGGGTACACAAAAGGCATGCAATACTGCTAAGTGTCATAATAGTGTTAATTTAATGGAGACTAATATCATGGTACATAGAATTCATGTGTGGATTCCAAGTGGAATAATAGAATTAACTTAATGGAGATTAATATTAGGATACACAAAGTACACATGGGGTTTCCAAGTGTCACAATCTTGGAAGCTTGGATCAAAGATTAACAGTGAACATAGAGTCAAGGCTAGGAGACTCTCGAGGAGATTTATAGAGTGAATTTGATCAAGTTTCCAATAGGAATGATATGAATACATGTTTTTGAATCTTTTGCATTAAAAATGACTATTAGAATTTGAAAATTCAAATTAACAAAGGAAAACTAGTCTGTATTGTTTGATTCATATTTTGAGTGTATGGAATAGTCTATTGATAGAGTAAAATTAAAATTGGTAGAGGACTTCAAGGACCATCCATGAAAATTTATTTTAAGGTTTCATATTTTGTATATTTTCATTTATTAAGCTTTAAATTTGATTGAGGGTTTGACCATCTTTTGCAAGTGACTCGAGAAGGATGTTGATGTTTTTATTGATGGTGTTTTGATGTTTCAAGGTGAATTATCAATTAGAGAGTATTATAGACTCCATGAAGACCATCTATATGTATTTTTGAGGTTTTACCAATCTATCTTCAATATGAATAAATGTTTACAAGTTGATTGTTTATTCATTCATAATGTTTTTATGTACAAGGCTAATGTTTGAGTAGGTTTTGCATATGCAAACATGAGTAAGGATGAATTTAATCATTTTAAACTATATTATGGTTCATATGGAGTGGACCTATGCATTTTTAAGTGTTCTTGTGTTATTAATTTTCTCAATTAAGTGTTAAAGAGGTGAATAGGTCTCCATGAGACCTATAAGGGCTACTAAGGCCTATCTTAAAGGTGTAGCTACTTAAGGTGACCCATAGATGTTATTGTCAACCCATGAGGGTGGTATAAAACTATGTCTTAGTGTGATATAATCCTTAAGGATTAATGTATGTCTAATGGTTGACTAAGAAGATGATATTCATGAAGGCTCTATAAAGAGTGAAATCAAAAGTGATGGTTTCTAAAGTTGAGATGTGAAAGATAGAGAAGTGTGAATGTGCCCAATGGATGGATTACAGAGAATAATAGGTTGAGGATTGTGTGCATGGATTATAGGTCATAATTTTGATTTAATAATAGATTTATTACACGTTTTTTGATTTAATATGTTCAAATAATTGTAGAGTGATCCAAAAGGTGGTTTTAGATGCATTGAGAGGGTGTGAAGGATAGAGAGTGTGTAGGGTTAAAGAGAGATGATATTAATTGTATCTAAATAAAATTGGTTTGGAATCATAGATTAGGATATGTTTATTTCATAGGTAATATTTTGGGTTCTCAACATTTAGGGCAAGAGGTGCTTGTCCATCATTTGGGGCTGGTGCTCCTTTTGAAGTGGGTGCTTCAATAAAATCTCATGTTTGTAATCAAATCATAAGACAAGTAGTCAATTTTTTTACATACTTGAGAGTGTTTTTTATCCCCCAAGAGGTTTTCCCATATAGATCTTATTTTATGTGTGTGATCTTGCTTATCTTTCTTATTCATTTCTATAAATGATGTGTATGCTTCATGAATGCTAGTGTTATTTTGTTAAGGGTTTGAAAGGATTGGAATTAAATTTTGGATTATCTTGCATCACTAATTCACCCCCTTAATGATTTTACCCATAAAAATTGTTATTAAAGTAGGTCCTTTGGTGAAGGCTTGATAACTTAAAGGTGATCTAAGATATAATATGGGCAGTCATCAAATGCAAGGAGGCTCTTCCACTAAGCAATTATCGATGTTTAATGGGTCTAATTATGATTTTTAGAGTTTGAGGATAAATACATACATTGTGTCCCTAGGGTTTGACATTTGGAGCTTTGTTTTATATGGATATTTATCCCCCTTACTCCTCCAACTAGTGCAACTAATAAGAAGTTATGTGAGAACAATTCTAAGTCAATGAATGCCATCACTTATGGTCTTTTAGAGACTGAGTTCACCAAGTTAATTGATTTTAAATATACTAAAGAGATATGGGACAAATTTTAGATCATTTATTAAGGGTATTCAAAGGTCAAGTTGGCCATATTGTAGACTCATTGAAGATAATTTGAGAGTCTCAAGATGAAGGAAGAGGATTCAATGACATCATATTTATAGAGAGTTGATGAGATTGTGAACATCATCAGAGGCCTTAGAGAGGATCTTGAATAATCCATTATTTTGAAAAAGGTATTAATGTATCTTACCCTAAAATTTGATTCAAATATTTCTACCATATAAGAGTGCCATGATCTCATAAAGATGAAGATGGATGAAATGCATGGTATTCTCATAGATTATGAGTTCAGAGTCAATGAAGATAAACCACCAAAGAAAGAAGCTACATTTAAGTTAGAAAAGAATCCAAATAATAAGTTTTAAGGTAATAAACTCAAGGAGGATGACATATCTAATATTGATGATGATGACCTAATTGCTTTATTTACAAGGAAATTGAAAACAATTTTAGGGAAGTATACAGGTAAACTAGGCTTCAAATGCATCAATTATGAAGAGGTAGGACACTTTGCCAATAAGTTCCATCATAATCTTAAGAATAATTATGATGAAGGCTAAGTTGAATAAAATAAAACATTTGGGTATGATAAGAACAAGAAAGGATTCAAGAGGTACAATGATAGGAAGAAGTCTTTCAAGGACAAGAAGAATCTCTACACCAATTAAAATTATAGCTCATCAAATGAGATTGAAAACAATTATTTTGACTTTGATAATGAAGATGGTTATCCTATTGAATATGAAGTCCTCTTCATGGTTGAGGAAGGAAGTTGCACACATTAATAAGATTTTATATGGTTTGGTGATGATTCAGATGATGATAAAGATGAGGTAGATTGTGAGACTAAGTTGATGAATGCCTTTTGAATAACTAAATATTGAGAAGAAGACCAAGAAGATGAAGTCAAAAATCAAGGAATATGAGGAGCAATTTAGTGTGTCTGAGGAAAGAATGAATAAAGACACCAAGGAGCATGAAGGTATAGCCAAGCATCTTAGTTGTCAATTGGAAATCCTATCTACAAGACTAAAAGCTAAAGAAGATGAGTTTTCAAGGTATGTGATTGAAATTGAGTCCTTAAAATCTGAGTTAGAGAATTCATCTAGTAAGTTGAAGTCATTTTTGAGGCTTGAAAAGAGCTTAAGTGATCTAGACAACATTCTGAATGGTCAAAATCATTCTAGTGATAAAACTAGACTTGGTTACAAAGAAGAACAAAATATTGCAAATCAAAACAAGGTGAAGACTAATGTGAAAAAGAACAATCAAAAATTGAAGGTCAATAATCAATCATGGAATAAATATGCTAACAAAATGAAGACAAATCAGATTAAACAACCAAATGCCATGTTGTATGCCAAATTCAATGGTTATTATTACACTTTCAATCAATTTTTTCATAGGGATAGAGAGGGTAGAAGACCTGCTAAGAAGGAGTGAAATCATCAGTTAACTGGTGTGAGAAAGGTTGAGTGATTTAACTATCATGATGTGGGACACTTTTCAAAACATTATCCAAATAAAGTAAGGCACATTGAGTTTCCTTCATGAAGAGTGGTTTGTTACAACTTTGAGAAGTTTGGTCAAATTTCTATGTTTTGCCAGAAAGGTTATCAAGTCAGAACAAGTTCTTTTAGGCTCCTATAATACAAAAAAAGGGTAATTAACTCATGGAAACCAAAAGTGGAAAGTATGATTCATGATGATTCTGCAGGTCTAGGTGGTCTATTTGATGTGGTAGAGAATACAACAGAGGTTGAAGAGTGCTAAGAGCTCTCATTATCTACTCATGTTGTGAATGAAGAGACCAAGTTCAAGAAGAAGACCAAGGTTCTAGTTGAGGTTAATTATAATGTGTGTATGGATCCAAGTGAACATCCTATTATTGTTGAGCAAGTTTCATGCAAATAACATTAGTTGTCAATGCCTAGTGATGAGGTTATTTCTTTAATTGAAAAGGTATGTCATGAATCTATGTTATCTCCATGTGTTTTCAATTCATTCTTAGAAGAGAAGGATAATGTTTTAGTGGATGAGCAAGTTGTTTCTCTTAAGCCTAAGAAGAAGAAAAAGAACAATTAATCCTATTATTACAAAAGGATTAAGAAAGTAACAAAGGAGTTATCGGAAACTCCTAGTTTCACATTCTTTTAAGACATTGTGGGTTATAGTGTCTCTACCTATTCTTATTATGATACATCTTTCATTTGGAGAATAAATCATGTGTACTCTTGTTGTTTCAAGGACTTTGGTCCTAAAGATAGAGTATGGAGGTTTCCAAGTGTCTAATCAAGGATGGTGAGTCATCAAGATGTTCTATTTACATAGAAAGGTGTGTTGACTTTGTTCTAGTGTGTTCTGAGTGGTTTCAAGTCTTGAAGATATTTTATTTTAATTTTGAAGAATTTTCAGTGCTCTTAAATTTCCTAGTTCTTGTATGAAGGGTTGCAGGTCAAAATACATTCCAAGGATCTATGGGTTTCCAAAGTAGTCTAACTTAAAAATTTGGTCTAGAAGTATGTTTTGGTAACCTCTAAATGTGGAAGAAGTTTTAGAGGTTGGCGTTGAATATAATGTCTGTGTTGTCTTCTATGGATGAGTTTTTGTCAAGTTGGAGGCCTAATTATTAGGTCAGTTAATGAAGTAAGTATGTGAAAGAAGTATATTTAAATGATGATTTTTGGAATGATTGAGGGGGAATATGATTTTACTTTATATATGAAATTTCAAGTCTTTAAGGTGTCTACACAGAGATTTATGTGTGTTTCAATGTTCATGTAGGGCTACTAGGCTTGTAGGCAAGGCTAGTGAAGAGAAAAAGTGGCTTTTGGTCATTTTAACCAAATAACAAAGGTATGGTTTTTCTTTAATGAGTTTTCTTGTTGTTTTTTTGCATCTTTCCTATTGGAAGATTGGCTTGTTCATATGTTGACAATCATGGAGGTGGGTAATGAGAGAAAATTTGAAGCCAAGTATGAAATATGGTCATGGTTGGAGATGGACTGAAGGTATTAAATGGGTGCCTAAGCTTAGATGACTTAGGGGGATTCCCTCTTAATGTTTTGAAGGTGATTTTAAGTAGTTTTTGGTGTTCATGTATATTTTATCTTCATAGAGAAGAGTATGATCAAAGAAGAGTGTAGTCATGGAGCATGCTTGAGAAGTTCAAGGTAAGAAGAGGTATGAAAAGTGTTAGGGGGAGTTTGTATCATCTCTCAGAGGTGGTCCTTTATTTTTTTTGGCCTTTGACTTATTTTTAATCCCTTAGGATTAGTTGGTTCCCACTTTGTCATTGTGTCAAAGGGGGAGAAAGTGCTTGAAGAGAGAGAAAGAGTATGAGCATAAGCTTTGTGATTGGTGTTGACATCAATGACAAAGGGAGAGATTGTTGGAGAGTTTCCAATGATGTATCCAAGGTGTCTAAGGATGTTTATGAGGTTTCATGTTTTTTATAATGATAATGACAAAGTGTGCTTCAATGTGCTTCAATTTTCTTGCATGATTATTCAATGTTTGACTTAGTGAGGTAGTTGGTGGATGATATTGATGGTGTGGTCATGTTTTAAAGGTCATATTAGGTGTCAAGATTATTTAGTGTACCTATGGAGGTGATAGGAAGACTTTGGAATGCTTGTATGCTTGTTTAGATCATCCTTGTTCATTTGTTAAATCAAGGTGAGTAGGTAGATTTATGACATCATCATTCACACATGTGAAGTTATCAAGATCAGTTTGGTATATGGATGGATTCCCCTATGAGAGGATATCATGTGGTCCAATTTTTATATCTTGACATGATGTATATAAAAAGTTATAGAAGTCCAAATTTGGTCTTCCAAGTAGATTTCACTAGTTTTCATACTTAGCCAAATTTGCAATATCAAAGATCGATGGTGCACATTCAATCATGTAGATAGAGATCTAATTGTGAACATGAAATCAATAGGTCAAAGGATCTTGAGATTTAATGTGATGGTGTCATGTGTAACAATTATGATGAATTGGTAGTATATCAATATCTTGTGTTTGATTATATGTTTAATAGATCAATGACACATGTTTGATCATGAAGATTAAAGATTGATGGAATGTGTTTAACCATGTAGATGGAGATCAATGGTGTGAATCAAATCAATAAATCAATAAGCCTATATTGAACACAAGGTCATTATGTGGTGTAAGAGCATTAACTAAATGGAGACTGATAGCAAGGTATACAAAGGCACGTGGGGATACCAAGTGGTGTAAAAGTGTTAACTAAATAGAGACTAAGATTAGGGTATATATAAGGAATGTGTGGATTAAAATTAGTTTAAGAGTATTAATTGAATGGAGACTAATATTAGGGTACACATAAGGCACAAAGCGTTGCCAAGTATCACAATCTCAAAAGCCTAGATAAAATATTAATGGTGAGCACAAATTCAAGTCTATGAAAATCCTAAGGAGATTGATAGAGTGAATTTGATTAAGTTTATAGGAGGCACGATATGAAGACATGTGTCCAAATATTTTACATTAAAAAATGATTGTTGGAATTTGAAAATTAAAATTAAAAAAAGAAAACTAGTTTTTATTATTTGATTCATAGCTTGAGCATATGGTAGAATTTCTTGATAAAGTAAAAATAAAAGTGGTAGAGGACTTAAAGGGCCATATAATAATATTGTTTAGAAGGTTTGAATATTTTTATAGTTGTAGTTATTGAGATTCAAAGTTGACTGAGGGTTTGACCATGTTCTACAAGTGACTCAAGAAAAATGTGTGTTTGTATTGATGGTGGTTTGATGTTTCAAGGTGAATTATCAATTGACGAGTGTTGTAGACTCCATAAAGACATTTTGTATAGATTTTAGAGGTTTTAAAAATCCATCTTCAGTATGAAAAATGATTATAAGTTGAGTGTTTATTCATTCATTATGTTTTTGTGTACAAGGCTAATGTTTGATTAGGTTTTACATTTGCAGAGGTGAGCAGGGATGAATGTAATCACCTGAAGGTGTTTTAGGGGTCATGTGGAGTGGAAATATGAATATGAAAGTGGTCTTGTGTTCTAAATTTGATATATGAAGTTCTAAAGGGGTGAATAGGTCTTGATGAGACCTATAAGGGTTGTTAAGGCCTATTTGAAAGGTGTAACTACTTAAAGGTGACCCATGGATGTTATGGTTGGCCTACGATCATGGTATTGAGATATTTATTAGTGTGATAGAAGCCTTAAGGATTAAGGCATGTCTAGTGGTTGACCAAGAAGATGATATTAATGAAGACTCTATAAAGAGTGAAAGCAAAGGTGATGGTTTCTAGAGTTGAAATGTGAAGGATAGACAAGTGTGAGTGAGCCTAGTGGATGGATTGAAGAGTAGAGTAGGTTTAGGATTGTGTGTTTGACTTATAGGTCATAATTCTGATTTCATAATAGATTTTTTATAGGTTTTCTTATTGAGTATGTGTGAAAAAGTGTAGAGTGATCCAAAAGGTGGTTTTAGATACATTGAGAGGGTGTGAAGGCTAGAGAGAGTGTGTATGGTTGAAGAGAGCTGATATTAATTGTATCTCCATTATATTTGTATGAAATTAGAGATTAGTATATGTTCATTTCATAAGTGTTATTTTGGGTGCTCAACATCTAGGGCAAGAGGTGCTTGTCCATCCTTAGGGGTTGGTACTCCTTGTGAAGTGGGTTATTCACTAAAATCTCATGTTTGTAATCAACTTATATGAAAATTCATCCATGTGTTTGAAAACATGAGAGTGGGTTTTATCCCCCAAGAGGGTTTCCCACATAGATCTTGTGTTATGTGTATGATCTTGCTTATCTTTCTTGTTCAATGTTATAAATGATGTGAATGTTTCAAGAATGCTAGTGTTATTTTGTTAAGGGTTTGAAAGGATTTAAATTGAAGTTTGGATTGTATTTCACAACTTATTCATTACCCCCTCTCAGTTATTTTAACTCTATCATAAGTATCCACTATTTTTTGATAGTCACCCATATGTCTATAGGTAGCCATCATTGGAGCTAGGAGATTTTTTGAAGTCTACAAGTTTGGTCGAGGGTTTTGAATATCATGGGAGTGTTTTTGAATATTAATAATATTATAATAAGTTTATATACACCTTTTTAGATGTGATAAGACTCTAGGTTTAATGTAAACCATGCTTTTGAGGGTTAGAACAAGTAGATAGGTAGCCATTCCACAAGTCCTAAAAAACATGAAGATAAAAGTGAAACTTGAGCATTAAAAGGAGGTTAAAAGGGATGTAAATAAAATTTAAACCATGTTTTTGAGTATATAATACCCTATTATGGGTGCCTTAATCCATGAAACTTAGTTTTAATCCTAGAAGCTAGTCTTAAGGCCTAGAAGGCATATATCACATTGAGGCACTAGTAAACTATATCAATGAAAGATGACACATTATTGAGGTATAATGAGATGTTTAGAGACATTAAATAGGTGTTTAAATCAGTTAAAAACATTATATTTTCAATCTCACTCTCAAGATGAAATTCAAACTTTTCAAGTCTTGACACCCAGTTTGATCCCCCTCTTCAGATGCTCATATCTTTCATTCCATAAGGAGTTGGGAAAAATTATTTTAGTATGTTTTGATTGACCATATTTAATTTAAATTAATTTTTTTATGGCCTTATGTTTATTAAAAATAATTAATACTCTAAGCAATCCTGGAATGCATACAAAACCCCACAAGCAAACTTTTTACATTCATAACTTTACACACATTTTGCATGGGATCCAAATATGTTTAGGAGAGTTGAGGGGGTATATAGGATAAATATTAATGTAAATAAGTTATATAATTGAGGCCTATATTTTGTGAAAAATCATTAAGAAGGTGAGCTTGCCTAAGCTACCAAAAGAGCCTTTTTAACCAATTTTGGGTTTTTGGACTCATAAATCTAAGAAATGGCCTATAATCAATTGTAAATAACATATAATGTGTAGGTAAATCTCTAAATATCATTTATAACCCATTTTTAAAAATAAATTGGCACACGTGGGTGCCTAAGAGGTTGAAAATGGCCTAAAATTGCCTATTTTTGTAGGTCTTTATAGAGAGAAATGGTAAAATGAATGGAATAGGCCTAATGGGACCTGAATCACCATTATATGGCACTTGGATCCCTTCCTAGGCATCTCTAGGGTGCCAAGATAAGGAAAAAGGCCAAAAACCTAAGTTTTTTGATAATTTATGAATGGTTACAGGTTTAATGGAGTTTTACACCATTGGTGTAGGTCTTGAAGGTGGCATAAATCTTCACTTTATTCCTCATATAAATTATATGTGTAGACATCCAATTCCTAACACTATTTTTGTTGAAATTGTCAATCTTACTTGAATTGCAATCAAATGCACATTTTAGGTCAAAATCTATAAAATGTCCTAAATGGTTCAAACTTGTCACTTACAAGTGCCATTTTAGGTAAAGTATCCCTAAATAGGGAAATGAATTTAATGGGCTAGCTAACTTTGATCAGATCATTTCAAGTCAAAATGACCATTTCACCATTTAGTGCTCTAGATCACTCTTTTCTTCTAATTAATTGGTACACATCATGTACCTTTGTTATTTGTTGTTGGCAACATCCTTAATGGGAATATGGTTCTAACGCATCTATCATCACCTTCTAATTTTTTTTGAGTCAAATTATGACATAGTAATATGACTTTTTGACCATTTGATTAATTAAAGACCGATTTTTAAATAATTAAACAAATGATGATTAACCTTATTTAAGTCTAATTAATCCAAATCAAGAGCTTAAGTGGATTTTCCATGAGAGTTGTTGAATATTTATTTTCAAAAATTGATTCTTATTATTTGCATCACCTAGTGACATCATCTATGGGGTGGTATCCATCAAGCCATATGTACATAAAATATCAAGATTATGGGTCACCCATGCCTAGTTAATGCCTCCCATGCCTCTTCAATGCCCCTTATTTTAAGGTCATCTTGAGGATAATTATGGATTTAATTACAAATATTAGGATCATCCTTAACCACACATATTCATCTCAAGATGGACAATTCAGGTTAATCCTGACCAATCTCAAAAATCTATAAATAGAGAGGCCATGGACATCATTTATAAGCTATTTTGGTACAAATATATTATGCTCAAATATATTCAAAGCTTAAACATTACTAAGTTATAATGCTAAATTGTTTCTACAAAGCTTCACTGATAGGTTAGTTTAGTGATTCCACATCAATATCCTAGGTTTTATGGAGTGTTCTTGAAGCATTGGAAGAGCTTACCACCATTGTCAATAAAGACAAGGATGCTTGATCAAGGGAGAACATGTTTTTGAGCCACATAGGTATGGTGAATCCATTTAAGAAGGTAATATGGTGATTGTTTTCTTTCATTTATTTCTTTCTATCCTTTGTAATTCCCATAGGAATAGAAAGGCTTGGTTAGTTAGTTCTTTATGCATGTTTCATTATTTATGGACTAATGCTTAACTAACTTAATTTGTAATCATCTTTACATCTTGGCATGCTTAGTGGGATAAGATACATCCTACACATAAAGGAGATCCTTTTGAAACCTTAAAAAATTTATTTGAGTTTTTAAAACTTTTGAAACTTAGTTTTCCAACTTTATTTTGCCATTTTTGGTTGCCACAGTTTTTACACAGTAACCAATGTCGACAGAAGTATCAACATCAGTTACTTGGGTTAACCAACATCGATCAGTAGAACTGACATCAGTCAGATCTTGGTAGGCTATAACCAATGTCGATGGTATTGATTGACATCGGTCACTTTTTTTTTTCCAAAAACAAAGACCTAAGACCTACTTTTCTAAAGTTTCTTGTTTCAAATTCAAAAGGGCTTCAAAGATAGAGGCCATGCTAAAAAAATTCATGTAGGATAAAGTTTAAAATTTTCTTAAAACAACTTTAAATAACTTTTTCATAATTAAAATTTGATTAGGAACTTTTTTTGGGTGTTTAACAAGAAATTTTTAGATGTTTTTGGTGAATGTTTTTCAAAGTTTACAACTAAGACCAAGGGGTCAAATGAACACCACATAACATTTTATTTGGGTTTAAAATTGAACACACTTGTTTACAATAGTTGATTAGATTAATCTTGTTTGGTAAAAAGAGGAATCTTGTGTGTATGCTCTTCCATTTGTCCCCTATAGGGAACCTTTGGAATCAAAAGTGTCATTCTTATTACAAATAGCCTAGTCCAAGGCTTAGAAAGAATATCACCTAAAGCAATCCCCAAAAACTTGATAAAGTTTGGGTGATCTTGAAAATAACCCTAAAGACTTTCTATTTTCATGTTTTCTTTATTTTATGCAACTTGGCTTGTGAGGGGGACTTCATCACCTCCCAAAAGTTCTTTAGGGAAGCTTTGACCTAAGGTTTCACCTCCTAGCATTGACTTCATTTGACTCTTTTTAGAGTTGCACATGGGATGTAGTGGCACTTTGGACATCACACTACACTAAGCGAATAATAGGATGTAATGGTTGCATAAAGGACTAGAAATTTTTACAACAAACTAAGTGATATGGACCCAAAATTTGTGCTTTTCTTTTACATTATTTTCCATGAAAATCATTGTGTAATTGATTCCCCTAGAATATTCAAAACTTGATAGTTTAGTAAACCCCACTTTGCCATACCTTATTAGTTTAGACTTGAGATCTTTGTTTTTTGTCATTAGCTTACTTGGTATTGATTTATGTCTAAAACTACTTGTTAATTAATGAACTTAACCAAAACACAATGTCCTCAATTTTCTTGAGAAAGGGAGGTGTTACGCTATCTAAATGAAAAAATCATCTTTTCCTTATTTGATTTGTTATCAAAAGCATTGTGTCATGACATCCACTTTGGCACAGTCATGTTGCCCAATTAAGTCTAAAACTTTTACCCAATTTGTTTAAATCCTTCATTTATAATCCACATTCAAAATTGAACCTTTCTGAATTATAAGGGTTGGTGTGTCAAAGTGGGTTTGCCATTTTTTCACTAAGCTTGTTTTAACTTGGGTTTAATTTTCTATTTGGATTTAAGGTCATTTATTAAGACTCAAAATCACATTATAATCTTGGTGGACTCAAGTCATCTTATGTATCACTCATGCTTTGGTTCTATTGTCCCCCAAAAATATCTCTCATTTTTTGGGACAACATTTGAACTATTTTGGTCCTATAGACCAAAATTGTCTCTTCCCTTTTTAAAATTTGTCTTAGGAAATCAAATTACTCATTTTAAAATCTTCTCAAAAATATATATACTTTTTAGGCTTGAATCTATGGACTCTGTAGGCTTGAATCTATGGACTCAGCAGGAAGAGAAAATCTACGGACTCTGCAGGCCAAGTTCAATGGGCTTCACAAGTTGATTTCTACAGACTATTTCAAGGTTAGAGAAAACTATGGACTTTGTTTCTTTAGACTCTATAGGCAAGTTCATTTCTATAGGTTCAAAGCCTTCTACAAGTGGGTTCAATCAAAAGAATCAGTTTCTAACACCTAGTCATTTTTGGGATTGGTTCAGCACCTTGGTTCAATCAAAAATATCCATCAGCAAGCATCTAAGCAAGGATCCAACCATTGAACCTTAAACCATTTTCATTCAATGGGTTCAATAAGTTCAAAGGTTCAATGTCATCGACAAGATTTAAATGCTTCATCAAGGTTTAATAGGTTCAACGCATTTGGTTCAATGACAATCAAAAGGACTTAGCTCAATCAAAGGGAATGAACCATTGAACCATTGAGCCAAAGCTTGGTTTAACGGTTGGTTCAATGCTTTGATTCATTCAGTTGGTTCACTCAGTCAGTTCACCAAATGGTTCATTGGCTTGGTTCAAATCTTGGTTCATCTACTTGGTTTAATCAAAGGGATCATCAGTTTGGTTCAAAGCTTAGTTCAATGGTTGGTTCAAAGGAGCGGTTCAATGCAAAAGTTCAAGAGAACCTCCCGAAGGACAAGTGCCCTTGCAGAGGGCACTTGGTTAATAAAAGTACCCTTCAGAAGGGTCATTTTCAAGGAAGCCACAAAGGTAAGTTCTTTTAAAATTTTGTTTAAGGTAGTCGAAAGACAAAGGGATTTCCTTCGGGAAAAAGACTAAGGCATAATTCCTTTGGACTTTTTGTCCAAAGGAATTCCTTTAGACAAAAAGTCTGAAGGAATTCAGAAAGGCTATGGGAGGAAAGCCCGAAGGAGTTTCTCAAAGCCAAAGACAAAGAAACATTTCCGTGGAGTTTTGTCCATGAGAAAATATCTGTGGACTTTTTGTCTGCGGGAAATATCTATGAGAAATGTCTGTGGGAAAAGTTTTGAAGGACTCCAAAGAAAAGGCCATCCAAAGACCACCTGAAGGGCAAATACCCTTGTAGGGGGCTCTTCCCAACCCAAAGCAAATCATTTCTTCAGGCTCAAAAGGTAGGTCCCCTCTGGGAAAGCTCAAATGACAAAATTGAAGGAATTGTCGAGGAAAGTGACATGCCCACAAACGTCAAAGTTACGATAATGAAATAGCCATTGATCCTTGTAGTTTTAAATCTATGGACTTGAATGCATTCAAAGGCTTTGAGGCCAAGACCAGCAAGAAGCAACTAAAGAATGGAGCATCAAATTGAATCAAGGACCTGATTCAATTAACCAAAAAAGGAGGAATGATGAAGAAGGATCAGATCACTAGGTGGACATTAAAAGATGTGAACATTCAATAATGTGACTTGTTTCTCTGCATTGAGAAAAGCAAATGGGTAGATACCCCTAAATTCCAGCCTGTCTTCTTAAAAAATTTCAATGCAACATGATGTGTTACTGTTCTCAAGTCCTTCTTGAAGAGGCTATATAAGAGATACTCTTTTATTGTAAATGGATCTCTCTCTGACAATCAGAAATAAAACTCTGCCCAAATTGAAAGGCATTACTGAGACTTTGAGCTCAGATTGTTGATCATATTTTGTTTTTGAAATAAGAAAGCAAGTGATTTTTTAGACTTTGTGCTATGATATCTTTGTTGTTGGGGAAACTATTCTTATGTCTTTTTCTTTAATATATTTTTTGTTCCTTTAATTCAACAAGCAGGATTAGTGAAAATAGTTAGGAAGGTGTCATGAAGTCAACTGTGGAGAGACTTTGTGCCCCCACAATTGTTTTTAGTATGTTTTCTTTTTATTTCTATGTAAAGGACCTTGGGACAACTTTGTGCCCCCATTGTCCTTCATATCTCACTCTTGGGCAATTCAAGTGAAGACTTTGTGCTACATCTCAATTTGCTGGTTACTACATCCTTGTTTAAATTTTGTAATTACTACCAAGAGTATTCTTGTGGTTTTTTGAATAGTACTTATGAAAGAAGAGGAGTTCTTTCTGTCAGTTCCCTTGAGATTTTTTCCTTTGATTTGCATGCATCATCTCTAAAGAAAGAGAGATGGATGGTTTGTCCTACCTTTGAGTATTATTTTTTGTTTATACATATATATCCTATGTATAGTGAACCTTCCCTTGATGAGAGGAGAGATTAGTCCCCTTTTGATGTGGTGAACCTACACATTTGGACGACCAATCTTCCTACTTTGGCTGATCAGACCTATTTTGTTTATCAGTATGTTGATCGACAAAATATTCAACCAACAATTTTTGGCAACTCCACTGGGGATATAACCCATTATCCATTTATAGCCTTACCATTCACCTCCACACTAACTGGGAAAGAATGCGTAGTTTAAAGCCTCAAGCTTCAAACTGAAGCAAGGTCAATTCTTTTCCATTTTTGTTTCACAATTTGGCAAATTCAAGGTATACACAAAGCCAAAGGGCTAAAGGTATTGTTGACCCTGTAGTCGAGTTGGTACAGCAAAGTGATTTTGATCTATTTCCTTCATCTCATCTCCAACGTACCAAGAGCTTTACTCTTACTAAATTCAGATCTCCATTGCCAGATGAAGTATCCACTTCTACTATTGATAAAGATTTGCCAATAATTACCCCTGTAAAATTTGTTATTCATCCTTTTCATAGTCATATAATGGTAGTTCAAAACCCATGGGGTAATGCTTTTGGTCCTCTCAATCTTACTCCACCTCTACATGAGCTTATACATAGTTTAAGGAAGAATTTCCCCAAATTCTATGGTGATGGGAAAGTTCATCCTGATGAACACATTGCAGCCTTCAGCATAGCTTGTGGCGTAATTGGAGTAGAATTTGAAGATGTAGCAGTCAGGCTATTTGTAGAAATGTTACAAGGTGTTGTTGTAGATTGGTTTTATCATCTACAAGCTCAGTCAATAACTAATTGGAATACCCTCAAACATAGGCTTGAAGCCTGATTCAAACCTGTAGAAGATGCACATGCACTTTTGGCTCAACTTACACAAATGAAGAAAGAACCTCATGAACCAATAAGGGACTTCATAGCCAAATTTGACAAATTGAGGAATAGAATTCCTGTAATTTATTGACCTACAGTGAGAATCTCAAATGCTTCTTCATTAATTCTCAGTTGCCTGAAGTAAGTTTTCTTTTGAGACATGTCGGTTAAATAGATCTTGCTGTAGCTCAACATTTGGCCACTGAGGTAGAAGATGACCTCATCTTAGTAGGGAAGATAAGAAGAAATCCAAATATAAATAGACCTTCATCAGCTTCTGAATATTCATCTACAAGAACCACAAATCCAATGGTGTAAAAATTGGCAAAAAAGTTGCTTTCTCTCAAAAAGCAAATGGCTTAAGGAAAGTCTTCTGCTCCATACAAAGATATGCCAAGAAGGACATTTCAAAATCAGTCATATCAAGGCAATGTTGCTAGGAATCAAGGGCAATAAAATCATCTTCCTCCCCCATAAGGGAAACTTTCCCTAGAAGCTCCTCCAACCAATTCAGCAATGGGATATCTTGAAGCAAAATTAGAGTTCTCTTTCCAGCCTAAATTGAATCAAGAAAATGACGCTGATCTCCTTATAAAAAAACAAAAAGAATCAGCTGGCGACTCCCATATTGGTTTCCTAAATTACCAAGATGAACCCAAAAGAAAAAGAGAAGCTATTGATGGATCATATACAGTGTTTACCAAGTCCAAGAACCAATTAGTCTAGCAAGCTAATAAAGGGAAGATAGAGGAGAAACCTCAACTAGCAATTACAATTGCTAAGCGTGGAACTACTCTACCTTTCTAGTTAAAAGATCTGATGATCACCCAAAAGGCAAATACATAAATTTCACCTTCACCTTCTACTTCAATTTCACAAACCAGCCCTCCTCCCATCCCTCCTAAAACTCAAAAGGTTGAAATACCTTTTTCTATACCTATCTCAATTCAGCCATTTGACATAATCGATCATGTCAAAAAGATAAAAATACAAATGTCTAAATTTGAATATTTGCAGTCCAATCTTGATTAATTGAATAAGTTGGTCCAATATGTCAAGAACCAAACCATTCCTACAAGATAGAAATCTAAAAAAGTAACTCCTAATTCTCCAAAGAACATGCCCATTCTGAATAATCTTGTCATTACTCCTCCAGCTACCCCTGGGAAAATAGAACCTTTCTATGTTTCCTTGTTAATAAATGGTCACAAGCTAAATAATTGTATTATATATTTAGGCGCATCTAATAATGTCATGCCTGCTAAAGTAGCTAAATCTCTTGGCCTCACACTGACCAAGATATTTTTGAGATGTTTTTTTATGGAGAATAAGCAAGTACCATTGCTGGGGCAAATCAAAGATGCTCAATTTGTATTTACAACCTTTCCAGACAAGAGAGTCAAGATGACTATCCTAATGGCTAACATCCCATCATCCTATGTCATTTTGCTTGGATGAAATTTGTGCAAGGACGTGGGAAGAGAACTAAGCATGGACCTGTCTGAGGCAAGGATCCCTGTCTAAGGCATAATGAAGAGGTTACTCCCTGAAAAGGAGGCAAAATACGTGGTAACCCAAACATCAGCCCCTGAAGCTCAAATTCTTTTTGAATCCTTAGGTATGGGTAACTACTTTATATCTACAGATGAAATGCATGAAACATCTAATATAATTCTTGAAAGTGTCAACTCAGAAATTAATTCAACTAGAATAGAAAAAGAACTAGTAGGCTACAATACAAATGAAGAAGGACCCTCCTTCTCTAATAAAGGAAAGTCTAAAGAAAAATCAGTATCTGATGAGATATGGACTCTAGAATTTGATGACAGCTACTCCTCTACTAGTTTGGGAGTTGGAATTGTGTTGATATCTCCTCAAAGAGTATGTTTCCTTCATCTTACAAATTAAAATTTAGCAACACTAATAATAAAGCTGAATATGAATCTCTTTTACTTAGATTGAAGGCTGCTCAAGACAAAGGCATCAAGTTTCTTCATGCCAAAGGGGATGTTGAATTAGTGGTTTGTCAAGTGAGGAACTTATACCAAACCAAGAATGAAAGATTATGCCACTATCACAACCTGGTTTGGGACCAAATTGAAAGCTTTGATGCTTTCAACATTTTTGCCATACCCAAGGAATCTAATGATAGAGTTGATGCACTTGTTATTTGAAGAACTCTCTTAGTTCCTCACTCAGATTTCAAAAAAGACAGGTATACTATTGAGCTAGTCTATAGACCAAGTGTTCCTGACAATGCTGATTATTGGCAAGTATTCAATGATGATCATCAAATCATTGCCTTCTTGGAATGAAAAGACAATTTTGAACAACTACATTTTGAAGGCAGTGAATCTCAAAAGTATGAAGTAGCCTCTAAATCTAGTTCAAAAATAAATAAAGAATTCTTACAGCTGAAAGGAAATAAAATTTCCAAAGGCCTAGTTTCTCTTGAGAAGATATTTGACAAGCATGATAGATTCATCAAAAAATAGCAAACAGATTCAAGTTTCTCTCAGGGATTATATCAAGTAAATCTAACTACTAAAGAAAATCCCAAGATGGTTAACATTGGTAAGTGTTGCACCCCTAAAGAAAGACTAAGGTTCATCACATGATTAAGGTTCATCACTTTACTCTGTCAATACATGGATGTCTTAGCATATTCTTATGAAGACCTAAAGTCTCTCAGACCTAATGAAATCTACCATGACATTCCTCTCAATGCTGACTCAATGCCCTATAAGCAAAAATCTAGATAGTACAATCCAAAAATATCAGGTACTATTTTGTTTGAGATACAAAAAATGTTAAATACTAGAATCATCTTCTCAATCCATCATTCCACATGGATTACAAATATAGTGCCTTTAAGGAAGAAGAATGATGAAATTTGCATTTGTGTAGATTTTAAGAATCTGAATCATTCATCTTTGAAAGATAATTACCCTTTGCCAATTATGGATCAAGTGCTTCAAATAGTGATAGGTTTAGAGATGTTATGAATGTTGGATGGCTTCTCAAGATATAATCAAGTTGAAGTTGGTAAAGCAAACCAACACAAGACTGCATTCACCACACCTTGGGGTACATTTGCATATAGAAGGATGCCTTTTGGCTTGATAAATGCTGGTGCTACCTTTTAGAGAGCAATGGACCTGGCTTTCAAAAATGAGATAGGTAAATTCATAGTGGTATACCTTGATGACTTGACTATCTTTTCAAAGCATTGATCTGATCATGTACACCACTTACAACAAGTGCTAGAGCATTGTCGCCAGAATGGTATTTCTTTGAATCCTAAGAAGTCTATTTTTGGAGTAACAGAGGGGAAACTCCTTGGACACATTGTGTCTAAAGAAGGCATAAATATTGACTCAGACAGAGTCAAGTCTATTCAAGAGCTTAATTTGCCTACAAGTAAAAATTTTGTTCACTCTTTCTTTAGAAAGGTTAATTTCTTATAGAGATTCATCTCCAAATTTGCTGAGAAGACTAGACATATTGTGAAAATTATGAAAGGGAAGACCACCTTCAACTAGACGAAAGAAGGCAAGTCAGCATTTCAAGATATCAAGACTGCTATTGCTCATGCCCCTACCTTGGTTTGTCCACATTACAACAAAGATTTCATCATTTACAGTTATGCATCTAAACGTACGCTTTCAGCAATTCTTATTCAATAAGAAAAATAAGGTATGGAATCTCCTATTTATTTCATGAGTTTCCCTCTCAAAACCCATGAGATGAAGTATTCAAACATAGAGAAGCATGCTTATGCATTGGTGAAAGTAGTCAAACATTTTCGCTTCTATATTCTGAATTCACACACTACGGCCTTAGTTTCTGACACTACAGTCAAGTCTATATTAACTCAGCAGGATCTTGGCATAAAAAGAGGCAATTGGATTGCAAAGATCCAAGATTTTGATCTAGACATCAAGCTGACAAAGCTGGTCAGGTAAAAATACCTATGCCAATTAATTGTTGACAACAAGCTAGAAGATACATAGCATGAAGAAGTTGAAGTGGAAGATACACCAACAATCCTTTTTGTCTCCACTACCAATGAATGGTATTCAGGTATTACTCATTTCTTTACTTATGGAGAATGTCTTGCTCATTTGTCTTATAAAGAAAGGTGGACTATCAAGTTGAAAGCTACTAATTTTGTCCTTTGGGACAAGGTTTGTACAAGAAAAACATAGATGGAGTATTCCTTTGCTATGTAGATAAAGAGCAACAAAACCAACTTTTGAAATCTTTCCATAATCTATCTTGTGGAGGACATTTCTTTGCTCCTGTGACTGCTCACAAGATTCTATGAGCCAGGTATTACTGGCCAACTCTTTTCCAAGATGCACATAAGTGGGTGAAGAAATGTGAACTTTGTCAGCAATTTGTTGGAAGACCCAAGTTAGCTACCCTACCTCTCACGCCAATGATTTTATTGGGACTATAAACCCATCTTCAAGTGTTAGACATGATTATGTCATTACAGCAACTGACTATTTCACCAAGTGGGTAGAAGCAATCCCAACTAAGCATGCTACTTCAAAAGTTGTATGTAATTTCTTCAAGGAGAATATCATTTCCAAGTTTGGAGTTCTAACCAAAATTGTTACTGATAATGCAGCTTGTTTCACCTCCTAGGAGATTACACAATTCTATTTCCATTATGGAATTACACTCTTTCACTCTTCTGATTATTTTTCACAAGGAGATGGACAAGCTGAATCTAGCAATAAGAACCTAATAACTATCATCAAGAAACTAGCAGATAACAATCAAAGGACATGGCATAAAGCATTGATTGATGCTCTATGGGTAGATAAAATCACACCAAAGAAGGCAATTGGTATGTCTCCTTTTTAACTTCTTTATGGTATCAATGCTGAGATACCAATCACCTTAGAATTGTCAAGCTTGAAATTGGCAAAGGTAATTGAAGATCAAACATATGAAAGATCTCTTGATAAAATAATCATGTGCCTGAATGAGCTAGATGAATAGAGAACCATGGTGGTGGACCAGATTTCTACTCATCAAAGTTTGGTAAAGAAACTCTTTGACCAGAAGGCCAAAAATCATGATTTCTAGATTGGGGATCAAGTCCTACTGTGGGACAAAAGGAGAGAACCAAAAGGGATGCATGGAAAGTTTGACTCCCTTTGGAGAGGCCCATTTATAATTCATCAACATAATGGTGAAAATAGCTTTCTACTAAAATATCAAGATGGCACACTCTTTTCTCTACCTCACCATGGGTAGCATCTGAAACACTTTAACTCTTGAAGTATCAGATCATTGCATCTGTATATATGTATATTTGTATAGTTTTTAATTTTGTTTTGTTTTGTTTGTTTCCATTTTTTATGCCTTTAATTTATGGGTAACATGAATCTATATCCCAATGGTACACATGAAGACACTGGAGATTTTGGATTCTACTCCCTTCAATTCTTTTTGCAATTGATAGAAGTTGCCCAATTGGAGCCAGCTGTTGTCCCTCAAAAATATCACTCATTTTTTGGGATAACATTTGAACTATTTTGGTCCTAAAGACTAAAATTATCTCTTCCCTTTTCAAAATTTGTCCTAGGCATTTAAATTCCTCATTTTTCAAAGCTTCTTAGAAATCTATGGGCTCTACAAGCTTGAATCTATGGACTCTACAGGCCAAGTTCAATGGGCTTCATAGGTTGATTTATACAGACTATTTCAAGGTTAGAGAAAATTATGGCCTTGGTTTCTATAGACTCTATAGGTAGGTTCATTTCTACAGGTTTAAAGCCTTCTACAGGTGAGTTTAATCAAAAAATTAGTTTCTAACACTTAGTCATTTTTGAGATTGGTTCAACGCCTTGGTTCAATCAAAAATCTCCATCGAAAAGCATCTAAGCAAGGATCCAACCATTGAACCATTGAACCATTGAACCTTGAACCATTTTAGTTCAATGGGTTCAACAAGTTCAAAGGTTCAATGTCATCAACAAGAGTTAAGCGTTTCATCGAGGTTCAATAGGTTTGACGCATTTGGTTCCACGAGGATCAAAAGGACTTAGCTCAATCAAAGGGAATGAACCATTGAACCATTGAGCCAAAGCTTGGTTCAATGGTTAGTTCAATGCTTTATTTCATTCAGTCAATTCACTCAGTCAGTTCATCAAATGGTTCATCAGCTTGGTTCAAAGCTTGGTTCATCCACTTGGTTCAATCAAAGGGATCATCAGCTTGGTTCAAAGCTTAGTTCAAAGCATAGTTTAATGGTTGGTTCAAAGGAGCAATTCAATGCAAAATTTCAAGAGAGCCTCTTGAAGGATAAGTGCCCTTACAGAGGGCACTTGGTTGACAAAAGCACCCTTTGAAAGGATCATTTTCAAGGAAGCCACAAAGGTAAGTTTTTTCAAAATTCCTTCAAACTTTTTTGTCTGAAGGATTTCCTTCAGGAAAAAGACTAAGGCATAATTCCTTCAAACTTTTTATCTGAAGGAATTCCTTCAGACAAAAAGTTTGAAAGAATTCGAAAAGGCTATAGGAGGAAAGCTTGAAGGAGTTTCTCAAAGCCAAAGACAAAGCAACATTTCCGTGGACTTTTGTCTGTAGGAAAATATCTGTGGACTTTTTGTCTGTGGGAAATATCTGTGGGAAAAGTTCTGAAGGACTCCAAAGAAAAGGCCATCTAAAGACTACCCAAAGGGCAAATACCCTTGCGGGGGGCTCTTCTCAACCCAAAGTGAATAATTTCTTAAGTCCCGAAAGGCAGGTCCCCTATGGGAAAGCTCAAATGATAAAACTGAAGGAATTTCTGAGGAAAGTGATGCGCTCATGGATGTCAAAGTTACAACAATGAAATAGTCATTAATCCTTGTAGTTTTAAATCTATGGACCTGAATGCATTCAAAGGCTTTGAGACCAAGACTAGCAGGAAGCAACTAAAGAATAGATCATCAAATTGAATCAAGGACCTGATTCAATTAACTAGAAAAGAAAGAATGATGAAGAAAGATCAGATCGCCAGGTGGACATTGAAAGATGTAAAATTTCAATAGTGTGACTTGTTTCTCTACATTGAGAAAAGCAAATGGGTAGATACCCCTAAATTCTAGCCTGTTTTCTTAACAAATTTCAATGCAACATGATGTATTATTGTTCTTGAGTCCTTCTTGAAGAGGCTATATAAGGGACTCTCTTTTATTGTAAATGGATCTCTCTGACAATCAAAAATGAAATTCTGCCCAAATTGAAAGGCACTACTAAGACTTTGAGCTCAGATTGTTGATCATATTTTGTTATTGGAATAAGAAAGCAAGTGATTTTTCAGACTTTGTGTTGTGATATCTTTGTTGTTGGGGAAATTGTTCTTATGTCTTTATCCTTAATATATTTTTTGTTCCTTTAATTCAACAAGTAGGATTAGTGAAAATAGTCAGGAAGGTGTCCTGAAGTCAACTGTGGAGAGACTTTGTGCCCCCACAATTGCTTTTAGTATGTTTTCTTTTTGTTTCTATGTAAAAGACCTTAGGATGGCTTTGTGCCCCCATTGTCCTTCGTATCTCACTCTTGGGTAATTCAGGTGAAGACTTTATTCTACATCTCAATTTGTTGGTTACTACGTCCTTGTTTACATTTTACAATTACTACTAGGAGTATTCTTGTGGTTTGCTGAATAGCAATTCTGAAAGAAGAGGAGTGCTTTCTATCAGTTCCTTTGAGATTTTTTCCTTTGATTTTCATGCATCATCTCTAAAGAAAGAGAGATGGATGGTTTGTCCTACCCTTGAGTATTATTTTCTTTTTATACATATATAGCCTATCTATAGGGAACCTCCCCTTGATGAGAGGAGAGATTAGTCCCCTTTTGATGTGATTAACCTACACATTTGGATGACCAATCTTCCTACTTTGGCTAATCAGACTTATTTTATTTATCAGTACACTGATCGACAAAATATTCAACCAACAGGGTCCTAGAACATATTTTATCCTACTAGAATCATGTGGCAACGTTGTGCTACCCGTTTGGTCCTAGATTTGTAATTAGTAATTCACATATGTCTTTACATCTTGAGTTGCTTATTTCATTTTATCTTCTTCATAATCTAGAGAGATTTCTTCTAAACTTCTAGGGTCAATTTGTCGAAGTTGAAACTAGCTTTTGTAGTGTGGGTGTGTCACAAAGATCTAGGTTTTGGTGTACTAGTTTCCACCTTAGATCTTTAAGTTACCTTACTCTCTTCCGATCTATATGATTTCAACTTTAACAAAGGTTGAGTAATTTTGTGAACCAAATCTTCTAAATTGTGCATGGTTCAAACCACCATCCCTTATAGTCTCATTGGTACCTTGGTTATTTTTTTTAAAATAAAGCCAAAGCATACTTTGATTGGTTATCGAACATTGGTCCAAATTTATTCAAACACACAGAGTGATTCTTTTTAGACATGACTCAAAAGTTCACGCATATTGGGGCCTCTTATGGCCTTAGTTATGAGGATGAGCAATTTTATGATGGTCAAGATAACCCCATTATTTTTGATGATATCCCCATAAAGTAGGATTTGAATATGATTACAATGAATATCTACCCCAAGAAGATCAAGATGAAGCCCTTCTTAGATTGATATAATTAAGTGCTAGACTACTTTTTGACTTTCCTATAGAACAATTGCATACCTTGGTTAGAGAAGGAGAATAATGATGGTAAGAGCAATGTTTTGCATAAATAGACATACCTTCTTCTTCTAACAAAGGAAAGCAAATATAAATAGAGTCAAAACTCAAAAATCTAGATCTTATGGCTAAAATCAAGATAATAAGTCAATGATATGTAGATCAACTTGTCATAGATTTAAATGACTCCCTACTTACCACTTTAATTCAAAATAAGGATTTGAAATAACATGAATATATGGTGGATAGTATGCAATAAATATTAGATGAGAACATTACCATTATGGATCAAGGTAATCTAAATAAATAGTTAGAGTCGTAGACCTTACAAGATGTTCCATTTAACATGGAACATACATTATTCAATCATCAAGAACCTCTTGTTACTTTATAAACTCAAAAACCCATACATTCAGTTTGAATTGAGGAAATGCCTCAAACAAACCAAAGATTGGGAAATAAACATAGACATTTCCAAAATCAACAAAATGCAAAATAGACAAATTCAGGGAATGTTTTACAATCCAAGAATCAATGGCCTATGATCTCAAATCAAGCCACAAATCAAAACCAAATCATGGATCTAAAGGTATATGCTCCATATAGATCCATACAAAACTAGGGGCACATTCCACCCCAATAATAACAAAACCAAGGGCACATTCCACCCCAACAATAATAGAACCAGGGGCACATTCCACTCTAACAATAATAGAATTTGGGGTACATTCCATCCCAATAGCATATTATCCAATCCACAAGTTCACCAAACATGCAAGAATGGAATTCTATGAACATTCCATCCCAATAGCATATTATCCAATCCACAAGTTCACCAAACATGCAAGAATGGAATTCTATGAAGGAAATTGTCCAAAGATTAGAGATGAATAATAGAGTCAAAAAGTATAACTTTGATGAGATATGCCCATATCTATTTGTCTTATCTATTATCCAAAACCCCTTTCCAACTCACTTTGAGGCACCTGAATTTGACAAATACAAAGGGAAAGGAGATCTATGTGAACACATACAAGCATTCTTCATCTTGTGTCAAGAGGTTGCTTATAGTAGTGAGTACTTATTACAACTATTTCCATGAAGATTAGTAGGACAAGATCTTGATTGGCTACTTACACTACCTAAAGGATTAGATGTGAATTGGAATGAATTATCAAAAAAGTCTAATAACCATTTCTCATACAACATATAACATGAATTGAATGTTATTGACATATGCAAAGCTAAACAACATGATGGTGAAATTTTTGCTATGTATCTACAAAGGTGGAAAGCATTGGCAAGCCAATTTCAACACAATTTACTAGATAAATAGTTGGCTTATATATTTTCATAGAATTTCCATGCCAAATTTGTGCATAATCTATGGTTAGCTTATGTTAACTCATTTGAATAAATTATTGACAAAGGAGTGCAGATTGAGAAGGCTCTTATTACTAAGGGCCTTGTTAAGGTCTTTACACAAGGAAAAGCATCTAATTAGACTAAATCACTGGCTCCTAAAATAGTTACGTAAGATAAGTCTAAAGGATTTCACAAAAATAAGAACATGGTTAGAAATGGGGTGATAGAAACAAGACATGTACAAATGGTATAGACTATGCATCTTCTAAATGTATAATTAACTCCCTCAAATATGCTACCTACTTTACAAATACAACCTCCATGAAGGATGTTTCATAACAATTTTAGATTCTTTAGTAAGTTAGGAGAATTAGTTGAAGCAGTATTACAAAATCTCATTGTAGCTAACTTAATTATATGGCTAGTATCAAGGCCATTTCCTCAAGATCAGTAAAAACTAGATTGGTACAAAGAGAATGAATGGTGTGACTTTCATCATGTTGCTGGTCATGGTGCATATCATTACATTCAATTGTGACATATTATTGAGGACTTTATTGAAAATGGTGAGCTATAAATTAAGGTGGCTCCTAATTAGGACATAAATTAGGATATGGGAATCTATAAAGACCCCTTTCCTTGACATGATCCACCACCATCAAGACACAATAAAAATGATCAAAATCAAGGATAAAGGTAGAATCAAAACCAACACTAGGGTTAATATCATAATGATCATAATCAATATCATGATCCCCGCACTAATAATGTGGCTTATAAAAATGTGCCTTACAACTACAATAACACTGTGGGATGTATTTTTGCAACCCACATTGCCATGTTACTATGATCTTGCATGGCCAATCTCATGTTCCTCACAACATGAGACCCATAATTATAGGGTCATCACCCTCTCCCCTTAGTAATGCCATGTTGAGTTCACATCATCATGTTTCTACTTTATTTGCACAGGTTACTAATCCTAAATAATAGTACCAATCTTATAGAGGCTCCTTATTGACTCAAAATTATAACAATACCATTAATCACCCATGAATCACCATCTAAGACCCTTTACCTCATCATTCTAATTATAATTACTCCTTGCCACCTCTAAGTTGTGCAGTCATAACTAGACACAAGTGAGTTACTATCTAGGGCCCTTCACCCACTTATTTCCATAAACCCAATGAGAACATTATTCCAATGGTTCAAAAGTTGAATATTATTCTAACAAAGACTAAACTAGTTCAATCCAAAATTCAAAGGCCTTATAATCTAATGGAGCAATTAGACAAAACCCATGCGCAAGTTTCCATATTAGAACTCTTATGGACATCTAATGTCCATAGAACCATCCTCAACAAACTTTTACAATAGTCTATTATGCCTAATGATATAAACCTTGATTAGTTATAGAACCTAATTGGACTTTTATCTTCATTTTGGTAAATCATGTTTGATCAAGAGGACATTTCTACCCTTGGCCCAAACCACAATAGCCCACTATATATTAAGATAATCATTGCAGATCACAAGATCAAGTGGGTTCTTATAGATAATGGTTTAGGGCTGAACGTCATATCTCTTAAATTGGTGTGACAATTTGGCTACATGGACAAAGACATTTAGCCAAAGACTATTATAATCAAAGCTTATGACAATTCCAAGAGGGAGTCATCTGATATAATTTTGTTTCCAGTCATGGTTAGGGCTATTTCTCATCACACATTATTCCATATTATGGATATTGAGCTTTCTTATAACATACTTCTTGGTCATCCTTGGATCCATGAAGTATAGGTAGTTCCATCTACTCTTCACCAATGACTTAAGTTTCCCCATGATGGGATCAAGGTTACTATTCTCACTGATTAATAGCCATGCTAGTATTACAAACATCTCAAAGTAGAGTTTCATAATTATAACTATTACCTAGGTTTTGAATTCATTATAAATAATAACAAATCCATCATTTCTCATCCATCTCCATCTAATTATATAGACCCTAGTGATCTAGCCTCCACTTCAACTGATCCATTTCCTATAGGTTTGGCTAAGTAGGTGGTTATTAAAGATAGACATTTCTACATATCATCTAAAGGATGTCCTCCATATTAAAAAATTATCAAAATCCCTAAAAATATTTGGTAAGCCTAAAACTTCCTAGACTCCTAATAGACTTGATTAGATTTGGCAACCAAAAAAGAAGCAACCAAAACCTCCTATGGTTTTTGTACCTATAATTACACCAAAGAAAGATCGAGAGGCTTTTATCGAGGGAGATTGGTTATATTTTGAGGGCCTTTCAGATTGTTTTTAGAATCAAAAGTATCCTATCCCTAACTAGATAATGGATCATCTTGACTATATAGGGAAAGGCCTTGGCCCCCAGGCACAAGGAATTTTAGAGCCTTTATCAGCTAGAGTTGTCAATGGGAATTGTGGTCTTAGATTTAAACCACTAGAGGATGACCTCATAAAATTTGGTAGTGATTATTTTGAAGTGATTGGTAATGAGACTCCTAGTAGTGATGTAACATCCCATTATATCCTTTTCAATGAACTTATTGATTCATATTTGTTTGATTCAAATGACATATTAACCATAACATCTATTGGACCTTCCCATCCTGAAGCAAAAACCCATCTTAGTGGTGCTTCTCATCCTAAAGTAGGACATTATATATTTACCATTGGTTCTTCCCATCCTAAATCAAACCCTCATTATAACCTATGCTTGTGCCATCCTAAACTCATAGATTGGGATCAACAAAATTTGGTCACATGCCTCGATAATTTTCAAAATGAAGAATCAATTGTAGAATAAATGGGCCTATGAGATGCATACCCCATTGGTGATCATAAATAGGGTTTTTATTTTTCATTAAATCCTTTTGCCTATTTTAGAGAGAAAACAAAATTTCTTGGTCATAATAAAGAAAAAATATTGAGATCTTCAGGTGAAAACCTCTTTAAGGCAATCATTGATCAGGAAAAAAGTAAAGAAAAAGACAAGACTTTGAGTGAAAATCTATTTTAGGCACTCCTAGGTGGGAAATTTTGTTCATCCCCTCAAGACATAGAAAGTACATTTAGCCCAAGTTCCATATCTAGTACAAGCATCTCTTCAAAATAACATCAAATATTTGAGCATCTTGTTCTTGAGTTTGTAAAGGTCTTTGCCAATTAGCCTTTACCTAAGAAGGTAGATTTTTATTCTTCATATTATCTAGATCTTTGGGAGGAACAAAAATAATATATATTAGAAGAATATGGTCATGACCATACAATGCCTACAATTCTAGAAGATGGATCCACACTCCTTATGGAGAGCACAATAGAAGTGAATTTGGGAACCCATGAGGATCCCAAAAATGTTTATCTTGGAGCTTCCCTTACTGAGTTAGAACATGAACATATTATATCCATTCTTAAGGATTATATAGACATCTTTTCATTGGCATATTATGGCATGCCAGGCTTGGATCTAGATTTAGTTGTACATCATCTAGTTGTTCACCCTAATGCTAAACCAGTCAAGCAAAAGTTAAGAAAGATGCATCCACATATCACCATTTTGGTAAAGGCCAATTTGGAGAAGTTTTTAGGAGCCAATTTATCAGACCACTAGACTACTCTGAATGGATTTCTAATATATTTTCAGTAATTAAAAAGACCCCAGGCATACATGTTTGTATTGATTTTTGTGATATCAACAAAGCATGTCCCAAAGATGATTTTTCTCTACCCAGCATTGACATTATTGTTGAATCAACTATTGGGTATGAGATGTTATCCTTAATGGATGGATTTTCTAGTTGCAATCAGATCAAGATATCTCATGAAGATCAACATAAAACCGTGTTCACCACTCCATGGGGAACATTATATTACCAAGTCATGCCATTCAATTTGAAGAATGTTGGAGCCACATATCAACTTGGAATGATTTTCATCTTCCATGACATGATGCATAACATTGTCGATGGCTATGTTGATGATATACTACCAAAATGAAGAACAAGAGCTGGATACCCTAACATTCTACGAAGAATATTTGAGAGGCTTTGTGCATATAAAGTCTACTTGAATCCTAATAAATGTGTCTCTAGAATCACATTGGGAAAATTTATAGGGTTCATTGTATCACAATAAGGGATTGAAATTGAACTTATGAAAGTCATCATTATTATGGAAATGCCTCCACCCAATAATCTTAAATAGTTACGAAATCTACAAGGAAAGATCTAGTCTATATGCAGGTTCATTTCTCAATTGGTAGATAACTTCCACCCATTTACCCATCTCTTAAAGAAAGGGGTGACATTTCATTGGGATGAATATTATTAGATAGTATTTGTAAATCTTAAAACATACTTAGCCAATCTACCAATCTTATGACCTCCAATAAAAGGAAAGCCACTCCTTTACATATTAGCCATAGAATATGCACTGGGGGCACTTTTGGCTCATCATGATGATCCTGGTAAGGAACATGTGGTTTATTATTTAAGCCACACATTGGTAGCCTATGAACATAATTATATTCCTATTGAGAAGGCATGTTAGCTATGGTGTTCACCACTCAAAAATTGTGACATTATATGCTAAATAACAAAACTTTTGGTATTACCAAGGTAGACCCTCTCAAGTTCCTCTTATCTAAAGTATCTCTCCAAGGACACATGGATAAATGGATTATTCTCCTCAATGAGTTTGATATTGAATACTAGATCAAAAGGCAATCAAAGGGTAGATTATTATAGATCAACTTGTAGAAGCTCCTATCATAGCCACTCAACCTCTCAACTTTGACCTTCCAGATGATTCTATCATGATGATAGAATAAGCATCACAAGAGCCTAAGTAGTGAACACTCTATTTTGATGGAACCTTCACATCTCAAGGATCTAGAGCTGGTATATTATTTATAACACCATAAGGGGATTTAATCCCCAAAGCCTTTTATATATAATTTTAGTGTACAAATAACATGGTTGAATATGAGGATTGGTTATAGGGCTCTATTTTTACATAAAATGGGATATTCAAAGCTTAAAGGTCTATGGATATTCATAGCTAATAATAAATCAGACAACTGATTAGTATTAAATAAGAGATGATAATATTTTCCCTTACAAGCAAATTATTGCTAACCTTAAAAGACATTTTAAATCTCTGCAGTTTGAGCAAGTTTCATGAGTCAACAATAGGTTTGTCAATGCCATGGAAACAATTAGTTCCATGATTCAAATGAATAATAGTGATAAAGAGTATCAATTCTTGATTGAAAATCTTCTTTATCCATCACATATTTTATTAAACTTAGAGAGGATATGCACTATTGTTGCTCCTAATATGTCACCTGAGCTACCATGGTACTAAGATTTTTATAAATTTTTCCATATCCATGTCTTTCTTTCCAACCTTTCTAATAACCAACAAAAACTTTTCCTTCATCACCTAACATGTTATATCTTCCTTGGAAACATGCATTATCAAAAAGACTATGATGGAATACTTCTTCATTATTTATCTTTGGGAGAATCCAAGCTGACACTAAAGGAGGTTCATGAAGGAATGTGTGGGGCCAATACCAATGGTGTAGTCCTACCAAACAAACTTCTTATAATAGGCTATTATTGGCCCAAAATAGAGAGAGATGCTTGTAATTATGTAAATGAATATGTTCCTTATTAGTAGCATGGCAACTTGATACATGCATCTTCCTTATCATTACAACTAATTACAACACCATTGTTGTTCTCAACATGGGGTCTTGATCTCATTAGGAAAATTAACCCAACATCTTCAAATGGCCATAAGCACATTTTGACTACAATTGAGTACTTTACCAAATGGATTGAGGTCATTCATCTCACTTATGTTACTGAGAAATAAATAGCCAAATTCATGCATTACCATATGATGTATTGATATGGCATCCTAGCCCGTATTATATCTAAGAATTGTAGATCCTTTATAAATAAAGATGTGAAATATCTTTGTGAAAAATTCAAGATCAAGCACAAGAAATCCACTCCATATAACCTGTAAGGCAATATATAAGTTGAATCATCAGATAAAACCATTCTATCCATCTTAAAAAATATTGTAATTGATGTTGGCCATAATTGGCACTTGTAACTCTTTATTTCCCTCTGGGCTTATAGAACCAATCATCACACCCCAATTGGAGCTACTCCATACTCCCATTTTTTTGGCACTAAATCTATCATCTTAGTAAAAAATGAGATGTCAAATTAAGAATATCATTGGAACACATTGAATATGATAAAGACTATAGAGCATCACGGTTGCAAGAACTAGAAATTATTGATGGTAAGCATTTGGAAGCCCTAAAAAACTTGTAGGCATATTATAATATATTTTGGATAAGATACAAAAATGAATTCTCCTTCAAGAATTTGATATTGGTGACTTAGTTTTAAAATAGAACCAGAAGAACATGAATGTTGAACCCAAAAAGGAAGGCAAGTTTTAGCCTAATTGATTAGGACCATACATTATCATGGTAAACTATGGATCAGGAGCATATTGATTAGCTAAACCTAATGGTGAAGAAATTTTAGATACCATGAACATCATACACCTTAAGAGATTCTATGCATGAATAGCTTTGAACCATTATCTATAAGACCCCTAACTTGGGGGCAACTTGTGCTATCATAATTTTGTCCCTCCATTTATCTTACCTTGACCACATTTTATACTACCCTAGTCCACTTTTCATGAATCCTGATGGTAAAGTCTTTGAACTCTTGGCACTTTGAACACATTCTTTATCCCATTCTATATTTCTCTCTTCAAAGATGCATATTCTTTGTTATGTCTAAGACATGTTATAAGCTTGAACACTTTTTGTCCCTTGACCAATTATGATCTTGATTATGTCTCATAAGTATTATGAACATCTTCAATAGTAGTTATACAAAGCACTTCAGCCAGGATAATCTTGTGTAGCTTCTAATATGTGAATAGCTACATCTTCTTAGTACAAGTATTTTGCTACTTTTTTGTTTTATCAAGAACCTCTCTCTCACCAATTTATGAGCATGGGCCATTGTAGCTGACTTAGCTATCTTATTAGAACCTCTACTCTTAAGATGTGAATCTCCTCAACTATATGGTACCACCTTGTGCATATCTTATCCCAAAAACCTTAAAAACATTAGAAATACTTTGAAAATACCAAAAACATCAAAACATGATCCATAAAAAAATAAAAACATTATCTCATGCTTCTGTATATTTATACATTCCCATTCCACCATCCCATGCTCTCACCATTTTGTGAGTAACTATTAAGTTTAAACACTTTCACCATTCTGTGAGCAACTATTGAGTTTGAATGCTCTCACCATTTTGTGATCAATTGTTATGTTTTAACACTCTTATTGTTTTGTGAGAAATTATTAAGATTGAATGCTCTCACCATTTTATGAGTAATTATTAAGTTTGAACACTCTCAATATTTTATAAGAAACTATTAAGAAAGAATGCTCTTGACATTTTTCAAGTACAAAAAAACTAGTTCATTTCATCTTGTGTCATGCACTTGCCATTTTACAAAATCATTATTTCTTATCTCATCAGCTTCTTATTTACCAGACCATTCTCATTTATTTGTCATATCTTCCATATTCTTATATAACATTAATCATGCTAGTTTGATCATCATTTTTCCTTCTATCCTTGGGAGAACTACATTTGGCCTGAAGTTCATGTTGGAACATGCATCCATGGAACTATGTAGGTAGTGTCCACTTGTCTTATACATCTAGAGTCAACTTGGCCAACCCCTTCCTTTTATTTTCTTCTCATTTATTCTATCATTTTTATTCTTTAATTAGGGAAAAATTTTCATGTCATTATTCTTTGTTATGATGTGGTGGAAAGTAACACCTCTACCGCATATGCATGAACATTTGTCTTTAAACTATACTAACTTGGTTTTTGTTTGTGTGAATTTATTTGAGGTTTTCTTGGTGTTTTGTTGTCTTTTCTTATTGTTTTGTTGTGATTTCACACCCCTCCTTTTATTTCTTCTCCTTTTCTCTTTTTATTACTTCTTTTTCCATTCTTGGTCTTGTGTTTCTTTGTCTTATTTTTCTATTTACTTTTTCCTTTCTCTTTTGTGTTCAAGAATGCCTTGATGGTCCACATGGATCTTGATTATTCATATCTTGGTCTCATGTCATTAAGATGTTCTTGAATTTTGTTTTTAAACATTTTTTTCCTACGTAAGTATTGATAGATCATATCTTGATTTCAAGTTAGGTTCATTTATGTTTATCCTTTTCTTTGTCTTTGCTTTTTTTGTTTAAATGTAAATCATTGTAACTCTAGTTTAGGTCATTATTTCACCATTATCTTTAGTTATAGATATTCACATTTGAACTGGCTCAACACAATTTGAATATTATGTCATTCTAAGTTATTCATACTTATGATGTCTAATTTATTTTTCTATAACAAGCACTTTATGCTCAGGTCTCAACGTCTTAAACATCAACATCAGCTCTGATGAACGATTCTCAAGAACACTCTATAAAATCTAGGCTCATGATATGGAATAAGGCATCTACATAGCATCCATTTTAGGCTTCTTTATCCATGCTTAGATGTGAATCTCTTTGCATACACTGTATGTCTAATCAATTCTTGGTCATTTTTCATCATTCCTCATTCCATTCTCTCCCAAACTTGGGTGAACTACATTGGCATGAAGTTCATGTTGGAACATGAGTCCATAGAACTATGTAGGTAGTGATCAATTTATATTGAGGTTAGCTCGACTATCTCCATTCTTATTTTCATCTCTCTCATCACTTTTTAAAATATCCTATGCTTGGTTTTATATGGCTTTCTAAGCCATTACCCCATTACATATACGTTTTCACCCGCTCACTTTACCCTATCTTTTGGGTTATATCCTTGAGCTATTTTTCTTGCCAATTTCCCATGCTGGGGCCCACCATCTAAAAAAGGTTCAAATCAAATTAGATCTATAAGGTAATATAATTATTTATTCTTTATCAATGATAATAATTTACCCTACTAGGGCACAACTATTTTATCATGCTCACATTTGATCTACTAGGGCACTCCTTATTATCTTCTCTTTAGAGACCCCATTCTAGTGGTGCTTCCCTTCTTAAATAAAAATGTTTTCCATTTTCCTCTAATTCCAATCTCTCCACATTAAATCCCATGATGGCAATATTTTAGTGTGCAACTTGTCTCAAGATTGATCAATGTCATAAGTGCACAACTTGTACTCTCAAATTAGGTACATTTACAGTGTGTCCCTTACATTTATGGATTGTATATTTCCCATTTCCCCCATCTCTGGGGCCTATTATACCTCTAATTATATTTTTATCATTGATGGTAATCAGTTGTAAAAGTATTAGCTCATTTAGATATGATCTATTCCATGGGTTAATCTCTAACTTTCCCTCTCTTTTCAAGAGTCCATCCTTCTCTTTCATCCGAGTATGTCCTCTCGAGGGGGCATCATGGGTCTATTCCAATTTATTCTTGACAACTCTTTTCTTTAAAAATATGTTGCTTCACCTGAATGTCTAACTACACCTTCTCAAATGGGGATAAAATGTAGACATCCAATTCCTAACACCATTGTGTTGAAAAAGTCAATCTTACTCGAATTGCACTCAAATGCACATTTTAGGTCAAAATTTATAAAATGTCCTAAATGGTTCAAACTTGTCACTTATAAGTGCTAATTTAGGTCAAAGTATCCCTAAATAGGGTAATGAAATTTATGGGCCAACTAACTTTGATCAGATTATTTTGATTCAAAATGACCATTTCACCATTTAGTGCTCTAGACCACTCTTTTCTTTTAACTCAATAGTACACATCATGTACCTTTATTATTTGTTATTGTCAACATCCTATATGGGAATATGGCTCTAATACATCTAACATCAACTTATAATTCTTCTCAAGTCAAATTATAAACTAGTAATATGACTTTCTGACCATTTTGATTAATTAAGGACCAATTTTCAAATAATTACACAAATGTTGATTAACCTTGTGTAAGGTTAATTAATCCAAATCAAGAGCTTAAGTGGATTTTCCATGAGAGTTATTGAATATTTATTTTTGAAAATTGATTCTTATTATCTACATCACCTAGTGACATCATTTATGGGGTGGCATCCATCAAGCCATAAGTGCATAAAATATCAAGATTATGGGTCACCCATGCCTAGTTAATGCCTCCCATGCCTCTTCAATGCCCATTTTTCTAAGGTCATCTTCAGGATAATTATGGATTTAATTTCAAATATTAGGATTATCCTCAACCACACATCTTCATCTCAAAATGGATGATTCATGTTGATCTTGACTAATATCAAAAATATATAAATAGAGAGGCCATGGACATAATTTATAAGTTATTTTTGTGCGAAGTTATTATGCTCAAATATATTCAAAGCTTAAACATTGCAAAGTTATAATTTTAAATTGATTCTATAAAGCTTCATTGATAGGCTAGTTTAGTGATTCCACATCAATAGCCTAGGTTTTATGGAGTGTTCTTGAGGTATTGGAGGAGCTTACCACCATTTTTGACAAAGACAAGGATGTTTGATCAAGGGAGAACATGTTTTTGAGCCACATAGGTATGGTGAATCCATTTGGGAAGGTAATATGGTGATTGCTTTATTTCATTTGTTTCTTGTTATCCTTTATAATTCCCGTAACAAGAGATATGCTTGGTTAGTTAGATCTTTAAGCATGTTTCATTGTTTATGGACTAATGCTTGACTAACTTGCTTTGTAATCTTCTCTAAAATATGGATGTCTAAAATCTTTCTATAGGTCCCAAAGTGGTCCTCATAGTGCCAAATGGCCTTGGGAGAAAGTTATAGAGTATTTGGTTGAAGATGGCTCAATATTGGAGACCTCCATAAATTAATTCCAAGATATTTATAGGTTTCATGAAGTATTTTTCAATTTGGAAGAGAAAACATGAGTGAATACAAAAGAAAACATAAAAGTAAACACTAAAGATAGCCTTCATGTTTAGTTGCAAGCATAAGTGTCAAGATGACTAACCATCATGTCAAGTGCCTTATAGAAGAAAAGTAGAATGGGGAGTATAAGTGAAAGTGGAAGAGTTTGGAGGTTGGAAAATCAACTTGGAGTATCAATGTGTTTTCTAATATTTGAAGACTTTTCTCGTGTGAGTGGAGTGTGACATCATCTTCCTCAAAGGTTTTTGTCTTCTAGTGCCTTTTTAGGCCAATGAGAAGGCTTGAATACCCTTTTGAATTTTGGAGGTTAATTTAATGAGAGAATATAAGTGATTAATTAATCAAAAAAAATTTGAAACTCCATGGAAGGTGGTTGAGTGACATGTATTGAATTCTGAGATATTTCTTCTCTTCTCTCTTCCCTTTTCTCCTATATCTCCCATTTCTTCCAAATTTGTAAGAGATACTCTCATTTGACAAATAAAATCCATATACAAATTTTTTAAGATAGTATTTGAAGTAATAAAACATCATTTTTTGCTTATCTCTTGCTTGCATCTAGTGTTATATTCAATTTGTGGATCACTGCTTTATGGAAGGGTGTCTTTTTTGGTAATTATCCATCTTTATTACCTTTTTAAAGGTCTTAAATTATTATTTTTTGGTCATTAGTGCATGTATAATGTTTTTTTATACTCTTCTATACTTCACCTCTTGCCTATGGGCCTAGTTTTAGAAATATTGATGCAAAATGCCTAATTTAAGAGATTGTGTGAGTGAGGGTTATCTTTAAACTACCTTAGTGTTAGTTTCATGAAAATTTGAGTGTATTTAAGTTTGGTGCATCAAATTATTTATGTTTTTAGTCATCCCTTGCAAACCTTCTATCCCTTTTCCAATCAAAAATAATAGTTTTGGTGAGATACCAAAAGGAACGGACCTTCTCTAGAGGTTCAACCCCATCACAGGATACCCATATCCTAGGGTTATTCCCATTTTGTTTCAAAAAGTGAGAGATCTTGGGTAAATCTCTTACAAGGGTTAAATTCTATTCAATAATAGTAAGTACAAGGGTAAGTTACACTTTAAATGTTTTAGTCGTGGCAAGATTAGTCACTTTGCATCCAAGTGTCCTAACAAGGATAAATCTAAGAATGATGAATAACATAATGAAAATCATAAAAATGAAATAAAATTCTATAAGTTTGACAAAAACAAAATAAATTTCAATAAGAATGAAGGAATGAAAGGTTCATTCAAAAATAAGAAGGTTTTCTATACCAAAGAAGACAACTCATCTGATGTAAGTGATTCGATCATATCTGACAATGATGATGGTATTAATGAACCTAAACATGACAATAGTGAAACCTTTTTCATGGCCATATTATTAGGTAATTAGGGTTATTAAAATGGGAAAGGCCTTATGGTTGATATTAAATTAGATGAATAAGTATACTATGACAGTAAAGAAGGAGAAGCTAAAGTGAATCTTGAGATAGAGTTGTTAAATTCCATAGAAGAGTTGAAGTTTCAAATAAGAAATAATCATAAACTAAGGTCATTAGTCAAGGATTATGAGGGAAAAATTGGATTATTTGAGGAAATATTGAGTAAAACTTCCAAGGAGTATGATGAGATCATCAATCAAGTTGAGGAACAAATGGAGGTAGTCAATGCAAGTATAAAGGATAAAGAGAAAGATTGTATCAGATATGAAACTAAAATTGATTTTCTAAAATCTAAGTTGGATCAATCATCTATAAAGGTGAATATATTTATGAAATTTGAAAAGAGCACTAAGGCTCTATATGATATATTGACTAGTCAAAAGTCTACAAGTGACAAGATAGGTCTTGGGTTCAAATAAAACCAAAAGAAGGCATCTTAAGACAAGGAGAAGATTGTTGAAAATAAGAAGGTCAACATAAAAATATCTATAAAACAACCCAATACTATAAGTTATGCTAGTTATTTCAATGGTTACTATTTTTTATGTAGTTAGTTTAGTCATACAACAAGAGAATGTATAATATATTTTAAGAGTGAGTACTCATGGAACTATGGAAGGATTCACAAATCACATCAATCAAATGGTATGTATAATGTGGTCTATTATAGTTGTCATAATATAGGACACATTGCAATATTATTTCCTAAGAGAGTTATAAGTTCATCAAGTCAAAGTAGGAAGTTTGGAGCTCCTAAAGTGAAAGAAAGAAGGAAAATGAATGCATGAAAACCAAAGGTAGTAAAGATAGAGCCCAAAAGGACATTAAAAAATGTTTAGTCTTGTGAAAGTATGGGGATCTAGGAATATCATGAATTCATGATGTTTTATTACCCTATGAAAAGGGGTGGCTCCATTAAGATTCATAGAGACATTCTTCTATCAATAGAATCATGAGGTTTCAATCAAAGAAGGGTTCTTTTTTTATAAGATTTCATGTTGTCTATGTTGCATACAAGGAGATGAAGATGGATATTATCCATTCATATGATGGTATCTCTATAGTTTTAAGTGTATTAGGAAACATGATGAGATATTAAGGTTGTTATCAAGTATATGAAGTCAAAGTGTAGACAATTGGTATATAAGAGATAAACTTTTGATATATGTTTATATGAGTAAATAATGTTGATTTGTAAAGATAAAGGGGGAGTCTTTATTCTTGGTAGTTAATGTCAAGAGTGTGATATCCTAATGTATGATCATGAGTTTTATCTTTTTCATTCATGACAAGAAAGACAAGTGATCTTGAGTTTCTAGTTCATTTAAAGAAAATGTGTTTGGTCTAAGGGGGAGCTTGGTATCTCTAAGTTATTTGGCAAAAGAGTGGTTTCTTTTGATATCACAATAGAATTATTCATGTCTTAAAGGGATAATATGTCTGAGATGCTTCATAGATTCTATTTTTTGAGTTTTTTATGAACCAATTGGGAAATTGATCCAAAAAGGGAAGATAGTTCATAATAGAGTGATCTGATTAAGAGAAGTTTCCTTAGGTGGTTGCCATAGTTTCTACAAACTATGTTCCATCTAGTCTATATGAAAAGTAGTATCATCTCAGAGGGAGAAAGTATGATTATAGTATCTATAGGTGACCCTTGATTTCCACTATTAACAAAAGTATGGTGAATGAATGGTTTGAGGAGGAACTATTCATATCATTGGCTAACATTGATTTGTGTTGAAGTGGTCTTGTAAATTTAGTTCATCCTGAAAGAGATGATAGTTATGGAAGATCTTTGTCATTAAAATCAAAGGGAGAGAAATATTAGAAAAGGTGAGAAAAATAAATAACCAAGTCTAAGAGATGATATCCATCAAGATTGGTTGACATGGTTTTTTAAGTGTGTTTGCCATCAATGAAAAAGGGGGAGATTGTTGAGCATTGCCATTGATTATTGAGTTATTAGAATAAGTGTTATCATTGATGTCAATATAATGTCAAAGGTTCTTATTAATGTGCATGCTTAAGTAAAGCTTTGAGGTAGCATGATGAAATGAGTGAGTTGAGAAGTTGTGTGATCTTAATATCTATGTTAGTAGTTATGAAGATGCTTTGAATAAGTTATAAATATCCTTAGTCAAGATCCAAAGAATACTTGATGGTGTTTGAGAATGATAGAGGTTTTTTGATTTTGTACATAAGGTTTTAAGGGCCTTGAAAATTATTATAAGTTTAGATCTAAAGATCTATGTAAGCATCTACGAATCAAAAGAATAAGATTTTTTGAGTTATGAATATCTTTAGAGCTGATCTTTATTTCATCTCAGAAGATCTATAAAAAAATATGAAGATGCTCCAAGTGAGTCATAAATAAAATATATTTAAGATCTAAATAATAGTAACTATATAAAGTTTCTTGAGCATACATAAGAGACATTGAATCACTCATGAGAGTTTCAAGGTGAAGTCTACAGGGGTAAGTACTTTAGTTTAATTTTTTAACTAGACTAGTTCTCAACCTTACTTGGCCTAATGAGGCATTATGAGTTATTGAAAATACATATGAATAATGTTTGAAAATATTTAATCATGATAGGATATTACATGGAATGTATAAGAGATGCTAATATCTTGGACAATGACTAAAAGGTTAACTTCAAGACCTAATATGACTTGTAAGTCAGGTCCCATAGAGAAAAAAGAGAGATGGTGGCCAGATGGGGTATCATGATCCATTTATAAGACATGGGTGAGTAATTGAGCATTTAGAAAGGTTAGACAAGTTTTTTTAAGCATGTGCATAAAGTTTTAGATCATGGTTTGTAATAAAAGGTTTGAAAAATGTTTCAAGGTTTCTCAAGTGCATATAATGAAGAGTTATCTACCCAAGAAGGATTTTTCAAGTGCTCATTGGCATTTTCATCTTCTGCATGAGAAATTAATCTATTAATGGTATATAAGGAAGGTTTATATCTCAAATTTATAAGCATTATTTTCTAGAAATAGGAGCTAAGCTTTATGAATGATTGTTAAGATTGAAAGTAGGTCTAAACCCTCAAAGAACCCTAACATTGAACCAATGTTGAAGATATTGTTCTAAAGAGCTCAAAATAGTTTGAATGGATAGTTAAATTATTAGAGGTTGAATTCAACTCTCTTAGGCATCTCCAAGTGTAATTGAATCTTAAGTGAGTGAGTAGACCATACAAGAAAGTGCTTATTTTTTAGAGATTTGTTGTAGCAGGCAAAGTTGATCAAGTCAAAATTATTAAATGGATGAACATCAAAGTATGAGACTTGTATATTTTTTCCATAAAGGTTTATATATAAGTTATAGATATTAGGTAGGCAAGTTGGTGAATAAAAATTGGCCAGTTGCTGATAGACCTAATGGTGCAGACAATAAGAAAAATAGTCAGGAGAAAGAAGATGATTCTTGATGTGGTTTCTTATAATAATGATGGAATGAAGTTTATGATGATGTTGTTTAATAATTTAAAATATATAAATGCCTTGATTAATCTTATAATTCATTTTAATAGATTAGAACATTTAAGCCAAAAATGGCTTATCTAGCCAAGTGGAGTCTATGAGAGAGAAAGTCAATAGATTGGTCTGCAAGACCATTAGTTTCCATTAGTACTTATAATAATTTTTGTGGAGGTTGATATAAAAATGGTATGATATTTTTAATTCATTTAAATCCCTTGAATTCATTCAATCATTTGTTTGAAGTTCATTTTTATTTGACTATGTTTTGAAGTCAGTCGACAGTTATGAGTGAGCATCTTGCAAAGAAGAGTTTAGGCTTGTATACTATGAGTTGAAGCATATTATAAATATTTTTATGACCCTAAGGTCATGAGGTTTATGAATATGTAAAATTTTTTTCCATATTTATTTTTAAAAATTGATTTCATGCCTTAGTTATTTAAATATAGTTTTTTTTGTGTATGCACAAGCCTATTGTGAACAATGATTTGAGAAAGGGTTCAAATGATGGTTATATATAAAATAGGTTATGGACATAAATTAAAGTTGGATAAGGTATATTGTATTTTAATATGATTTTTTTCTACCATGTGAGGTATTTTAATATGGTTCAATCAGATCAAAGGGTAACGTGTTGCTAAGAAGGCCTATTAGGTCCACATAAAGCCTAAAAAGGAGTAAGGGCTAATTAATCTATAGCTGACCTAATGTACTAATTCATGTTTGAATTGTGTTATTATAATATGATAAGACCTATCACATGTCCAACCTAATGATATAGTAATTTATGGCCAAATAAGAAGGATATGATCAAGTGACTTGTATAAAAGCAAGTCTAAGCTTATTTTGATATGCTTAGTGAGTGGAGAATAAATGAATAATATAGAACATTGGTGAGTGTAAGGAGGTCATGAATACCATAAAATAAATTTCATGAATATTTATAAAGGTTTTACATATGAGGATTAAGTTTAGAAGACCTAATCAAGCCATGAAGAGGGCCAATTGAGTGAAGAAGGCTAGAGGTAAGTTTAAGAGGGATAAAAGTGGGCGAACAAATGAGGAAGAATATCATCATCTATTATATAATAAAAAATGGTTTTTAAAGGTGATCAATTATATCAATTTGTTAATTTGGTGTTGAGTCATCTATGGGGTTCATGCCTCGTTATAAGTGGGTGCTTGTTAAAGCCTAATTGACTTGGTACTTAGCTAGTTGGGGTTGGTACTCCATGTGGATTTAATGCTTCAGTAAATTTTGGCATCTATATTATAGGACTGTATTCCATTTTCATAATCAATGGGATTTATTCCCTTAAAGGGTTTCTCACATATATACTATGTTCATGTGTTTCATGCTTGCCAAGATGTGCATGGTTATTAGAATGGTTCATGTATGTTTAAGTGTAATTTTTGAAAAGTTTTTAAGATTGATTCACCCTCCCCCCTCTCATTCATTTTTATTCCAACATAGAATTCCTAGTGAAGACTCAAAGGCTATCAAATTTTACTCAGAACTCACCATACAAGGTGCATGAAACTAAGAGCTATTATGGATATTTAAAGGGGTCTATGTAATCAACATTCATGGCATTAAGTTTTCAATATAAGTCATGTAATCTATGAACCATCATTAAGATGGTATACCACTCTAAATTCTCCAAAACCCTAATGAAGAAATTGATGAACAAGATACTCTTATTAATGAATCCAATGACCATGAGACACCATTAAAGCATCATGAAATAAAATAAAGGTCCTATATGCCATATGTACATCATAAATTTGGCTCGCATGAGGCTAAATATGCAAGAAAATGGCTTTTGAGGTCTATTTTTAAATCTATTTTCATAATTTCAATCATGTTAAGGGTACTGAGTGAGTAAAAAGGCCTATTCAGTCTATGTAGAGGTAGGATGATCTTCAAACAACCACTCTTCAAATCCTAGAATAATGAAAACAAGCCTAATGAGTAGACTTTAACCTAATTGAGGGAATGACCTTCATCTACATTAAGAAAGGAGTGTTGTAAGGCCTACCCACATGGTGATGAGACTATAAAAGGTAGGAAAACTATTGTACCAATATCTTCAAGTCATTATATGACTCATCTCTTCCCTAAAATCCTATGAGTCCTATGTCTCTTGCCCACTATGATAATAATGTATTGAATGGGCTAAGAATTTCATGGAGGGTGGTAGCCAAGTGAGTAATGGGTAGATTAAAGCAAGTAATTGCCTCTCATAATGAGTGAATGACCTCTCATTACATGTAAAGTAATGAAGGAGAAATTAAAAGGTGCATGACATCTTCATGGGGTCAATTATGAAAAAAATAGGCCATCCACCACACCTTTATGTACAAGGGCTCACTAAAGGCCATTTATATCCAAGGCAATGCATGTGAGAGATCATGGAACTATTATTGATCGTTATTCATGTTTGTAACTAATTTTTGAGTGAATGAGGGTCATCATGGCCTCTCTTCCACACTTACACACCACATTATTCCTCTCTTTCCCTTTGATGTTATAGAAATTGAGGCTCAAAAGTGGTTATATGCATCCCTTAGTTGGGTATGAAGAAACTCTACCCAAATTGTTCATTATAACATTTAAATTAGTATAAAGACTAGTTCAGATTCTCCATGATATTTTAGTGTGCTTTATACTTGTTTATTTGCAAAAGTGGTGGAGTCTTATCTCATTATTGATTCTTGGATTTCACCCTTGAGAAGATGCTCAATTCTCCTCATCCAAATGGCACAATGGAATCATCTCTTTTGCTATGGATAACAATTTTATTGAGATGAATCTCTAGATTAGGGGCTATCTCCCCTTGATGCACCTTGAATATCTTTCTAAACTAACAACTATAAATGAAAAGGGAGAAGGATAAAAACTAAGAAAACAAGAATTGATGCACCAATATTTGATATCCTTCTAAATGACTAAAACCACTACTTAAAGGTAAACAAGGGTGTTTCACACAAAGTCACAACAAAGACATTGCTACATTAGTATTTCATAAGTTAGATTCAAAAATGTACTTAAAATTTAGGAGGTTGATGAATGATTATATAAAGAGAATACACATATACCACTTCTAAGATGTTTATAAACTTAGTAAAGAATACTAATAGAGACTTACAACATCATCCTTTTTGCACATTGGTAAGTGACCATAGATTGACATGCTAGAAAAATAACCTATTCACTAGTCATTATCAACAAGATTTGAACTTATACTCAATAGTGAAAATATGTGAATGGTGAACTCACTTGTATATTCTTCAAGAGTTAATAGTACAAATCTGGCTAGAGTCTCACTATCTCCAATAAAGGATCTCAAATGAATAGAAAGAATAACTATATATAGGTTTTTTGGAAGAAGTCAAGCAAAGAGAAGTCAAAAAATGACTTGAACAAGTGTCAATTCCAAGTTATAATAGTTATGTTGCATTATGTAATACATTCTCTTTACGGTTATGAAAAAAAAATGAAGATATTTTGAACTATGTTTTTCCATAAATGGATCTATTGGTTGGAATTTCATTTGGATGTTTGTTTCTCTTTAATGGCTCATCAAGCTATGAAATGGCATAACAAATTGAACTATCAATCTTCCTATTTCCACATGTTGAACATACGTACTTAGGATCCATGCCATTTATCATTTTCATATTTTTCTCAGGTTCCTACCAAATTCCTTTTAAACTCCAACGACTATTTTCATAGTTTGAAGTTGATGTCTTGCAAATCATCACTCTCCTTCGGGTATTTCTTCAAACTTCTTGTCCTTGGAACTTGTTTTTGGTCTTTGTCTTTGGTAAATTTATCTTTGACACTCTTTGAAATAATTTGTTTAAAATATTTTGGGCTCTTTTTTCTTGAAGGTAATCTACTCCTTGTAGATAATTATTATGAAGAGTCCCTTTAGACTTTCTGCTTCAAGTTTTTTGCAATGGTCCTCAAATAAGTTTTTAGAAAGAATTATTTGATAAGCTTATTCGAAATAATTCTTTCAAGATTTTTACAAATGATCTTTTGGCTTTGAAAAGACCCCTTTAGGAAGTTGAAGATGATCCTTTGGCAAAGTGAAAGACCCTTCTTGAAAGGAAACACGCCCTTCAAGTTTTTTTGAAATGGTCCACTTCTTCATAAAAATAATTCTTCAAACTTATTGAAATGGTCCCTCGAGCTTGTGGAGATGAACCCTTTAACTTTTCTATCTAGTCCACCTTCTTTTAGAACTTTGAAATAATCCTTTGAAAATTTTGAAATGGTCCACCTTTTCCCTAAAACAATCCTTCAGGGAGTTGAAAGTGTCCTTTCAAAAAGGCAAGTGTCCTTCAGGATAAATGAAATGAACCTTTGAAGAAAAAAAGTGGAATTTTTGGAAATGAAAATAGACCTTTCAATAAAATACAAGTGACTATTCAGAAGGTTTGTTTCATATAATTTTCCTAAAATAATTACTCTTCAGGAAAATTGTCTTGGATAATTTTCTCAAAAACATTCTCGACTAGACAAAACCCAAAAATAATTTTTTTGAAAGAATAACACTTGAACAAGAAGCCCAAAATAATTCTTCTAAAAGAGTTAAACACTTAGTAAATGACCAAAGAAAAATTTCTAAAAGAATTCATTGCAAAAGACTTAGCTAAAAGACTAAAGAACAAATCTATCAAAATCAAAACACTTGGGTTTTTTACATGTAAAAGACTTTAACTTTGTATAAAAACACTTCTTTCATACTGCACATGAAATCTACATACTAGACATGAACAAAGGTATAAATTTAGACATTTTTTACAAAAAAGGGGTGCCCAATTTTGGCCTAAAAGGCCAAAATTTGGTCAATAAATTAATTGGTGACTCACAGGGGTAGTATGTCTGCTATATTGACCGGAATAGTAGCTTTATCCAACTTAGGGCCAATGGAATCAATAGATTCTTGGAGATGAATATTAATGATTATGCCAAAATAAACACAATGAAACACACCACATAATAATAGCAAGATCAATCAAAGATAACACAAAACCAAATAAATACAAACTCACACATGTGCCTAAGCACTTAAAGAACATAGGAAAAATAAGAAATTATGTACAATAGAAAAGAGAGCCTCAATAACAATGATTTAGATATATCCCATTGACTGGGATATGTAGCTCCTCTCCATCCAACTTTAAGAGTTGGAAATCATTATGTTGTTTGCATTGTGTGATCACATATGGGCCACTCCACAAAGCATCAAACTTTGTGTGTTTTCTAGGCTTGGCCCTATCTTCATCCCATTTCAGAACAATGTCTCCTTCTTTGATGCTCCTTGGCATGGAATTATTTTAAAAATACTTATTTTTTTGTTTTTGGTGAGTAGTCCTAGTGTGCATATTTTGATCTCTTATTTCCTCAAGCTCCATCAACTCACACAATCTGACCTCCATACTATCATTTTACATCAATTGTAGCTGATATGTGAGGTCTAAGGCTAGAAACTCAAGTGAGATAGGAATTCTAGCTTCCCGTCCATACACAAATGTATATGGTGAATTCAAAATTTCTCTCTTTGAGGTGATCCTACCAGCCCAAAGAGTTATCTTCAACTTGGTCTGCCAAGTCCTTTGATTCTCCTCCATTATTCTCTTTATGATCTTGATCAAATTCTTGTTTGTGTACTCAGCTAGTCCATTTCCTTGGGGATAGTAATTGGAGGAGGTGTTAAGGTAGATGATATGCTTCAAATCCCATTCACTTATCCTTGTTCCTATAAATCAAGGACCAAACATTCATTGGCCTCTTTCAAATCTACAACCTCCACCCATTCCATGAAGTAATCACTAGCAGTCAACACCCATTTGTGGCTAGCACTATAAGGAAGATTAATTATACCTATGAAATCTAACCCCCATTGCATGAAGGGGAAAGACAAAAATGTTTTTTTTTCTATAAAAAAGAACACACTTTTGGAATTTCCTTACCCAAGCATGAGTGTCTTTAAACAATCTAGGATAGAAGTATCCAGCCCTTATAATCTTAGCAGTTATGGTTCTTGGAGTAAAGTGACCACTAGCTGGTCCATCATGAAACTCACAAAACACTTTATCAATCTGGTCTAAATCAATACACCTCAAAAGAAAACTTGAAAAATCCTGTATAAAGATCACTCCATCAACTAGCATATAAGGAATGGATTGTAGCCTAAAGTACCTTCTCTTGGCCCTATAAAGACCTTGTGGACACTCACTAGTTTATAGGAAATTAATCATGTCTTGTGTCCATCTCCTTGTGGCTAAAGGTAAAAATATTTTAGTATCATCATGAAGTGCTAAAACAACCTCCCTTTGCTCTTTCAACTCTGAAGCAAGATTCTCACACAATCTTTTTCCTTTCACTAGCTTGGTTGTCTTGATCTCCACATCATAGTCCATCACTTTGGTGATCCAGCCTGCTCTTTTCTCATTCAAATATTTAATCAATATAAAATATTTCACACTAGGATGAGGTAAAAAATATTAATCTTATTATTAGATAACATATGTCTAAATTTATTTAAGCTCCTTATAACTGAAATCACTTGTTTGTCTACATATGTATATCTTGTCTCATAACCTTCTAGACCTTGACTGAAGAAGGCAATAGGTTGTTCTAGATTTTAATTATTATCTTTAGTAAGCATGGCATATATTACCTCTTTATTCCCAAAATTATATAGTTTTATGTCATTGGAGAAGTTGGGACTTGCAAGAGTAGGGACCTAGGTAATGGCTTTCTTGATCTCTTCAAACATTTATTTTCTCCTTCCTGTCTAAGTGAACATCTCATCCTTCCTTAACATAGATGTCAAGGGATTGACCATGTTATCAAAATTATGAATGAAAATCCTAATGAAATTTATCTTACCAAAGAAACTTTTTAGACCCTTCTTATGTTTAGGTAAAGACAATGCCAAGATAACACTTACCCTTGTTGGATCAATAGATAGACAATTCTTAGAAATAATGTGGCCTAATATTTTGAATTAATGTAAAATGAACACATAATTATTTGGGTTTAGAGAGATCCCAAATTATCTAAACCTCTCAAAAATATGTCTTAGGTGCTTCAAATGGTTTTTTGCTTCTTTGGAGAATATTGTCACATCATCAAGATGCACCAATACAATGTCATTGATTAGTCCTTGGAAAGCCATATCCATTACACATTGGAAAGTAGATCCAAAATTAAAAAATAAAATTGCATATTAATATATTAATATTTACCCCATTTGGTGGTGAAGGATATTTTTTACTAGTTGCTTTCTTTTACCAAAATTTGATTGTACCCAGAATAACCATCTAAGAGAGAAAACCTCTCACTGCTTGCCACTGCTTGTAGAATTTGCTCCATGGAAGGGAGGGGGTAATTATATCTCAAATATACCCTATTAAATTCTATAAAATTAATGCATAAACTGATCTCCCCATTCTTATTTCTAACAGGGACTAAACTGGCCAACCAAGAAGAATGCTTGATACGAAAAATGATTCTAGACTCAATCAACTTAGTGAACTTTTTTTTCATGAGTAGTTCAATCTTGGGATTGATTGGCATTTTCCTTTTATTGATGGGTTTAGAATTTTCATCTAGATATATATTATTTTTATCTAATTTTGGATCAAAACCCTTCAAATCACTATACTCCCATGCAAAAATATTACTAAATTCTTTGCATAGTTCAATGAAATCATGCTTCTCTTGACTAGTGTAGACCTTTCCAAGAGTAATTAACTTATCTTTAAATATATCTACTATTTCATATTTATATTCTTTTGGTTTACATTATTACCTTCTCCTTCTTGATATGGTCATCCTCATTGAATATGCTTTCAAGAGTCACTAGGCCTTTGGGAAGCTTGTTATACTTTAGCTAAATAATCTACCCTCCATATTGCTATTGAAGCTTGGACTAATTATTTGTAGAGAACTCAACTTATTCTTGTAGGAAGATATCTATTTTATAGTCACTATGAAAAACCTATGAATTAGTGACATTATCTAGTATAGGTCTCATAATCACCTTTAGATGAGGTTGATTCTTATCTTCTCTTATGCCTTTTAGAATATCAAACTAAACTCTAATTGATGATATCCTATTATCATGTTTTTTATCTTCTTTGAAGAAATAAGTGATGTTAAATGCCATGAATTCTTATACAATGTCCCAAATTCTATGCTTATAAGACTTTAGCAAGGATTTCTTGGTCATATTCTACCCTCTAATTTGATTGACAATGAGCTTGCTATCTCCAAACACTTGAAATTATTTGACACCTCTTTTCCTTGCCCACTCTAGGAAATGAATGAGGGACTCATATTAAAATAAATTATAATTACATGAGAACTAAAATATGAAAGTTGAAAATTACCTCTCCTTTGAAGGTGAAACCAGCATAGCTCCACCACCTACCCCAATCTTGCTTCTAGACCCATCAAAGAAGAGATACCACATCTTTATTTGAATTCATCAAATTGGGCATGCAATAATCCTTATCATGAATATAATATAATCAAAGAATAGATTCCTTGATAAAATTGTAAGGATCATGCACATAGTTGTCATCTCCCCACTCATCTAAGAATAAATCAAAAACTCCTTCAAGAAAAGATGATGGGGATTGATCAATGTGAAACTCCTCTTCATCAATGATAGTGTAATTAAAAATTTCTACCTTAGGTGAGTATGGTTCCAAGTGATATTTATGAATATGTTATGACTCAATCTTCACCTTATTTCCATACTTTGTTCTAAACATCATGTAAGACCAGTTAGCTACCAAATATCCACCAATTTTGGATGTGAAGTCTCTTGATAAGCAAAGAACAAAATAAGGAGGTAAATTTTCTACTAACACATCATGAGGAATTGAATAGGTAGGAAAAAAATGAAGGATAAATTTCAAACCTTTCATAATACCCAAAGTCTTAGTTAGTGATCCATCCAATTGCAAAACTCTTTTAGTCATTCACTTGTATCTGATGCCCAGCTTATCTACTATACATTTTAGCATAATTAATGTGCTTTATCCACTGTCTATGATGTAATTATGAACCAATAAATCACCAATAATTAAGGATAGGTATAAATTAATATTATTCTCATCTTTCTTCACTTGACCATCTATAGATTGAGTTTCATTGACCAAAACTACATTGCCACTTCTAGATGAGCTAGCTTGTGTACCCAGTCCATGCAATTCCTTTTAGAGCATATATTTCTACCCTAGAAATGTTATAAAATCCCATAATGAGTGTTCATATGAATCTTATTCATCTATTCCACAACATTAATGGAAGGATTACTTACCTTGGGGTTCTCTTTATGAACATTTACACCTTATGATGTAGCTTGTGGAGGTAGGGTTGTAGTAGCTACCCTAAAATTTTGAATCCTCTAATTTTATTATGATTTAGGAGTTTAATTAGGTCATACTCCCATATAAACTGATGTAGGAGTTAAAATAGGTCCCTGATTGGTTCTGTGGACTTCTTCAATGACCCTTTTCTTTGATCTAGTGTTGGCAACCACACTATCATTCTGATTGCTTATATTCCCTACATAATTAATGGCACAAAACTCACCCTCTAAATGATTCATGAGAGTGGAATCAGTTTAAGGTTATCCATTTTATATTCCACCTTGCATAGGTCCTTCAAAATTTGAATTTTAGAAAGATTGGTTGCCTTCAATTACCATGCCTTGATTATGCATCTCATTTACATATGCAACATACTCTTAGCCTTATTCAAAAGAAGAGTAATTATGTTGTTTCTAGACCAAATTATTTTGAATATGAACAAGTGATTTTGAGGATGAGGTAACATTAGGATTATAACTTTGATAAGGCTTGACATGGGTGATTTAACCTTATCCTTGTGCATTACCTTGAAAAGGAGGTCTATTTGTTTATCCAAACTAATTGTAGGACTGATAAGGCCTATAGTTTTGGGGTTATTACCTTTTGAGAGAAACCAATTCATTATTAACACTTTGAAGTAGGCTTTTGACTTCATGCATTTCATTGGTAGGGTAAATGGTAGATTTTTCTTAACCAAGCAAAGGAGTTAAAGTGGGTAATGCACTTTGACTAGGAGAATACAAATCAAGGAATAGTGGCACTAGAGGTGCATGGACAAGACAATTCTTAGAATTTATGGCTATTTCATAGGCAATAGGTAATGTGTTTCCACCCATAGACTGAATCATCATGACAATGTCACTATTCAATACTTTTAAGTAGTACAAAAATACATAATTTGTAGTTGGCCTCACAAGAATTGGGATTTTATCCCAATTTTTTTGAAACCTAGTATTAAAATCCTACATGAATTCATGTGGTGCCCTCTTTATTATGTTCAATTTATCAACAAGAGATAGGTGATCACTTTTTTCCCTAAAACTATCATTCAATAGGGATCCCAACTCATCCCATGAGCCAATAAAATTTATAGGTAGGGTCCCATACCAGTTCAAAACCTTTCCTTTGAAAGATAAGGCCAAAAACCTAATGGCTATATTTTCTTGAGTGATGTTATGGATATTACAAAAGTTTTCTATATTATTAAAGTGCGTAATGGAATTAATAGGACCATCCCCACTAAAATATGGGACACTTTATAGAGCATCTCTTGGAATTTGATCATATTGGGCAAGCTGCAAGGGAGGTGCCCCCCAAAAAGGCATAAAAGGTTGTATTCTAACCATATTTGTAATATTACTATGGATGTTAGGAATTGAATTTAATACAAACTTAGAATCTTTAAACACAAAACCTCTTTTTTAAGGATGAGTGTTTACAAATCTATACCTTTTTGTGGAATATGGAGGTAATTCCAAAAACTCAAAGTGTACACATTTAGCAATAGACCTAGTGGTCACTTTTGGCATGGAAAGAAGGACTACTCATCAACCAAAGACTTTGAATTATTAAATGGAATCACTAGGTACTCAATGTAGATGCTTCTTTTTCTACAACCGTGTCAAGACCAAAACTAATCTTGAACAATCTTTTAGGACTTAGAGTCCCAATGGGCATGCCAAAAATTGTTGATGTTTAGATTGCACCCTTGAGAAGATGCTCAATTCTCCTTATCCAATTGGCACAATGGAATCATCTCTCTTATTGTGGGTAACAATCCTATTGAGATGAATCTATAGATTAGGGGCTAGCTCCCCTTGATACACCTTGAAGCTCTTTTTAAACTAACAACTATGAATGAAAAGGGAGAAGGAAAATAATTAGGAAAAAAGGAAATGATGTACCAATATTTGATATCCTCCTAAATTACAAAAACTACTACTTAAAGGTAAATAAGGGTGTTTCACACAAAGTCATAACAAAGACATTATTGCATCATTATTTCATAAGTTAGATTCAAAAATGTACTTAACATTTAGGAGGGTGATGAATGATTCTACAAAGATAATACACATATACCACTTCTAAGACATTTATACACTTATTAAATAATACTAATAGAGACCTGCAACATGATCCTTTTTGCACATTATTAAGTGACCATAGATTGACATGCTAGAAAAATAACCTTTTCACTAGTCATTATCAAAAAGATTTGATATACACAATAGTGAAAATATGTGAATGGAAAAATCACTTGTATATTATTCAAGAGTTAATAGTATAAATCTAGCCAGATTTTCACTGTCACCAACAAAGGCTCCCAAATGAATATAAATAATACACACACACACACACACACACACAGGTGTGTGTGTGTGTGTGTGTGTGTGTGTGTGTGTGTGTGTGTGTAGGTTTTTTGGAAGAGGTCAAGAAAAGGGAAGTCTAAAAATGACTTAGACATGTGTCAATTCTAAATTACAATAGTTATGATTCATTCTATAATATGTTCTCCTTATGGTTATGCCAGTAAAATAAAGATATTCCAAACTGTATTTTTCCATAAATGGATTTATTAGATATAATTTCATTTAGATGTTAGCTGCTCTTGTCTAGCTCATCGAGCTATGAAATGGAATAACAACTTGAACTATTAATCTACCTATTTATGCTTGCTATACATAGTTTCTTAGGATCCATTCCATTTTTCATTTTCATATTTATTCTCAGGTTCTTTCCAAATTCCTTTTAAACTCTAATGGCTATTTTCATAGTTTGAAGTTGATATCTTGTGGGCCATCACTCTCCTTTGGGTATTTATTCAAATTTCTTGTCCTTGGTACTTGTCTTTGGGATTTTTATTTGGAAATTTTGTCTTTGGCATTCTTCTAGACAATTTATCTAAAAGATTTTGGGATCTTTTTTCCTAAAGGCAATCTACTCCTCGTGGACAATTCTTTTGAAGAGTCCCTTTGAACTTCTATTTTAGGTTTTTTGCAATGATCCTCAAACAAGTTTTTTGAAATAATTATTCAGATAATTTATCTGAAAGAATTCTTTTAATATTTTTATGAATGACACTTTGGCCTTGAAAATACCACTTTGGGAATTCAAAGATGGTCCTTCAATAAAGTGAAAGACCCTTTTCGAAAGGAAACATACCCTTCAAATTTTTTTGAAATGATCAACTTATTCACAAAAATAATTATTTGAACTTCTTGAAATGGTCCTTCGAGCTTGTGGAGATGAACCCTTCAACTTTTCTATCTGGTCCACCTTATTTTAAAACTTTGAAATAATCCTTCTATAATGTTTAAATGTTCCACCTTTTTGCTAAAATAATCCTTTGGACCCTTCAAAAAGGTCCCTTTAGGGAGTTGAAAGTGTCCTTTCAAAAAGGTAAGTGTCCTTTGGGAAAAATGAAATGATCCTTTGAAGAAAACAAGTGGATTTTTTGAAAATGTAAATAGACCTTTCAAGAAAATTGCAAGTGACTATTCAGAAGATTTGTTTCAAACAATTTTCCTGAAACAATTACTCTTTGGGAAAATTGTCTCAAACAATTTTGTTGAAAACATTCCTGACAAGATAAAACCTAAAAACAAAATTTGTAAAAGAATAATGCTTGAACAAGAAGCCGAAATTAATTCTTCCAAAAGAGTTAAAAACTTAGTAAAGGACCAAAGAAAACTTTTTTGAAAGAATTCATAGCAAATGACTCAGCCAAAAAACTAAAGAACCAAGCTATAAAAAGGAAAACACTTGGGTTTTTTACTTGTAAAAGACTTTAACTTTATATAAGAACACTGCTTGCATACTAGACATGAAATTTGCATACTAGACATGAACAAAGGTATAAACTCAAACATTTTTTGTAAAAAAATAGGTGCCCAATTTTGGCCTAAAAAGCCAAAATTTGGTCAACACTCACTTTTCAAGTCCTTGTTCTCACCTAGTTTCAAAGATATTATTCTAAATAGGTCATATGGTGTGTGAAAGTGTTAGTGATTGTTGTTAAAGTTGAATATGATTGGTAGTAGCTTTTAATAGACCTCCCATTCATCACCCTCAAGTTTCATCCATATATCATATCCTGCATGTGAAGCATTAATGCTTATGAGTCTCTTGGAGTGAGTGCTTTAGTCACTAGTCCTTGATTAGCTCATAAGTGTTGTTAAAGGCTCAAATATAGAGGATACAACATGTTGGTGTATCACATTCCAGAGCTTAGGTTTGTTTCGTACATCTTTATATCCATTTTCATTGACAAACAAGTAGGTTTAGGAATGTAGACTAGATGATGCATCAGGGGAGCTATCCCTAAAGCTAGATATTCTTCTCACTCAATAGGTTACCCACACCTAGAGGTGATCCCATTGTATTATCAAGATGAGGTAGTTATAAAACACCTTTTTCTTAATGTTGGAATCTAGACTGATAACACTTAATTTGGGTCTTAGTCATTTTAAAAATCAAAACATAGTCAAAATATTATACCCTAATAATAATCATATTAGTTCATTTGAATAAGTTTTCATTAATAAAAACAAATAAAGCCACTATATTATTCATTGAACTAATTTAAACAAGCACCAAGAATGCCAAACATGGTCAATCAACTAATGATGAAATTGTTGAACTCCACTGAGGTATAGTAAGCTAAAGCATTATCATGACTTAATCACACTCATTTATAATATGCAAATAACAAACTTTTTAGAACCATAATCCAAGTTTGAGACAAGAATTTTAATTGGTTCAACCTCCAATTGGTTACTAAATAATATGGTTTGTTAAAACTTATTCATCATATCCATATTACTTATACACTATAAAATATATCATATAAATGATTCAATGACCATCATGCACAATTGAATATATGTCAATGATGGTCACTCAACTTAAATAAAAACTTAGTTAACCAAACATGGAAAGCATTCATATATAATGATCTTGTTTAAATTGAAACTAATTGTTCCCATATAATTGTGCATTAGGATGGGGTTATGATATCCTCTCTCCCTAAAAAATAAGTCATAATAGTGTCTAAGGAGACAATTATAGATATTTATCTTCTTTTATTTTAGGCATACCTACTTTAATAACCAACACTAACTCATACAAACTAGAGACATCCATAAATTTATAATTGAAAAATTGAAATCAAGACCTATAATTTGACAATGAAATAAATTTTTGTTATTAATTCCTCTTATTTCAAGGATATTTCATCACATAAACCTACAATTTTATATCATCAATTGCAATAGCCAAAACAACTAGATTTTCAATATAATTTCTAGATTTAATGTGGTGTTTTCCAAAATGCTTGTTATGCCTTACACATAAGTTCAATAATATTCATCAAAAAAAATTGGAATAATGTAAGCCATGTTGTTATTGTTACTTTTATTTAAAAAAAAATTACCATTCATGGGTTAGTCTAGCATCCCGCACCAACCACACTGAACATTGGGTAAGTCATTCCATGAAATCATGTGCAACTCCAAGGATTTTAGCACTCTCTAAATTTTATTGTGAGATTATTATGGTCATGGTATATAAAAACCTTTTTAACCATATTTTATCAACTATATAAGGGAATTTACCTTGGTTTTTGTAGACACCAAAATCGTGTCTAACCCTTGGTCATCCTCCTCCTTGGTCCATTCCTAACCCATTCCTAAACCATGCACTTACTAATTTAAAAATAATAATTTATTATTAATATCCTCCCCTTTGACACATCACCTATAACACCTCATCTGACAACTCGCCTTGGACTATTTCCCACCCTATGACTCACCCAAGACCTATTTCTACTTCTTTCTAACTGCCTAACCAACTCTCATGCATATTTAGCCCAACCTTCAACAATTCTCCAACGTATTATGCACTTGGCGGATGGAGAATGGGCTTGGTGGCTCCTTTACTCATTCTCCACCCACTGACGTCGGTCAAATGTCAGCCGACGCCAGCGGGATCGCCGATGTCAATTTTACTTAAACCAAATTTCTAACCTTTGATGGGGCTAATCAGAAATCGTTAATCTCTGGAGCTAATCACGAATCTAAAAACTTCTTTCAGTGAAACAAAGTTCTCGTGTGCTATTGCTTTCCAGTGCTCTAGCTTCTTGTTTTCTTACAGGGATCAGCATTCTTGACAACATTTTCTAGGCACCGAGGTCTTGCATCAGACATTCTGCATAGGGATTGCCTGATATCTCCATCACCATTGGCAATGGAAACACAGCTTTTGCACCTTTGCTAACTCATGTCACAGCTAAGTATTTGTACTATTTTTATTTCTATTTCATTTCAAATATATTAGCATTCTATCTACTGTCTATTCCAAGCATCCTTGACCCAACCTTCTCTGTTCTTCCCAGAGAGGCTGAAAAGCCTTCTCTCACCTCTTATTCCCTTCTCTTTGCCTCTGACACCCGTTTAGTCTCTCTTTAGACAAACACCCTCTGTCCAATCAACTCATCACAAGCTATCAGAGACCTACAGACCATCTTAAGACCAATCTAATCACCCTGACTAAATTGCTTCATAGAAAGGCTGAAAGGTCTTTTTCCTGCCCCTTACCCCTTTTCCTGACAACATACCCTCTACCTTAGTTCTTATTAAAGATTCTATCTACTATTTTACTATCCTACACAGACCCTCAGACCCTCAGACGAGACCACAGTCCATCTTGCAGACCAGAAACAAGACCTGTAACCCATCCCTGGCCATTACCCTGACCGACGTCGGCCATTTCCCCTACCGACGTCGGCGACCTTCCTGACTGACGTAGGTAGTATCACCAACGTCGGCGACTATGACCACGCCGATAGCAACATTCAGGTAAGCATTTTCTTCCATTTTTCATTCTGTCTTTATCATTTTTAGTCTTTTATCATTCTATCCTTTATCAGACATCTTTTTATTAATCAGTGGGTTGACATCCCTCAAGCTTTTGCTTGGCAACCCACCATCTCCTTATCTAACACCTTCTTTGTCTTAGTCTCTTTCTCTTGTAGGTGTCATCCTCCACAACCAAAGAGGAGTTCTCACTTTATCTGGATTACGGTGTGCATGACTACATCCAGGTACATACAAGCCTTAGACCATTTTTTCTAGTTTCTTAATTCTCTCTTTGAATGTAGAAAGTGAAAATAGCATAGAAATATTCTGGCATGCCCGATGGGACCCTTAGGGCCTTCCTTGGGTTCCTTTCCTTCTTTGTTCATTTAGGTGCATTAGGTTTCTCCCTTTTCACCTCCTTCTTCTCTTCTAAATGACATCATAAGCAGGAATAAAAATAACTTTTCTTTCTTTTCTTGCATTTCTAGACTAGTCAAAAATCATATTCTTCAACCCTTTCTCAACTTGTTTTCATTCTAACTTAACATTTCAACTTGGGGCTTAAAACACATTGCACTTTCATTTCTGCTTGCTTGCATTTCTTAGTCCACACTTAGTAATTAATAACTGCATATTGAATTAATCGTAGTCCACTTGATGTTACACAATCGATCCACTTGCACTAAATCAAACATCAAACTTACTTGAGACAAGGCCCGACTGGGATTTCATCACCCAGCAGATACCTTACCCCATCCCGACAATCCCACTTGGATTTCACCACCAAGGGGAAAGCCCACTTCGTTCTCTGGTGGAGGATAATCTCTAGGAAAGGTATATTTTGGCTAAGCGAGACCAGCTCATCACTGGGCTTGTGAACTGAGGGGAGCTTGCTCCTTAGCACTAGGCACCTAACACAGACTTTTGAGCGCCTAAACAAACCTGAAACCATCCATAGACTACCTCTTCTAGGACCCTTCTAACAGCCAACCTCCCCAAACATCACTTTAAGGCATAAGCCACATGAGCTTAATAATTTATTTCTAGGGATTTAATGCTTAGGCTCTGCTTGTGTTCTTCATATTTTTTGTTCTTATCTGCTTGTTTGAGCTTGTGAGGATGTTCTTCTTCTTTGATTTCCAAAAACTCTCAAGTCTTTTCAGTTTCTGGAAAACACAATCACCAGCATCGGTTTTACCACCGACGTCGGCCACCTTTTATCTATGGCATCGGTTATCTGACCAACATCGGCCATCTTTATCACCAACATCAATTTTTTTTAACCGACGTCGGTCTCTGTCACAGTTCTTTTTTTTCAAAACAACAACCTTAAAACCCACCCCTTTTTCTGTCAAAACCACATTTTGAGATTTTTGAAACTAAAAAAACACAGTTTTTTGAAATTTGACCCTTTCTTGCATTGAATGGTTTTGACACGCAGTCAAACCAAGGCTCTTCTTGACCACGCTAGGAAACAACCTCTTCCACCTTCACCATCCATAACCAGTCCTATAATGGAGTTCCACTCGGAGACTGAAAGAACTCTTACTCGCCCAACCTCGCCCCAGACTCCTATTGTCCCAGATGGGGACCAAGATTTCACATGATTCTTAGACCTCAACGTCAAAGCCTTGCAGCACTATCTCACGCATAGCCAAACGTGAGACTCCCTAGGCAACCCAATCTATGGGATCCTGACTTCCTTAGTCGAGACAATGATCACATCAACAGTATCTACAACTCAACCTATAGACAATCAAGCCAACACCTCGACTAATAACCCAACCGTGTCCTACCTTCAAAATTTAGCCTCTCCTTCTAGACCTACCTCCATAGGGGTTCCAATACCCCCTCAACCTCAAACTACTCAACCAAATCCTACACCTTTCCAAAACCTAGTGGTCTCTATTCCCCCTACTCTTACACCTATCAACACAAGAGTAACTATCTACCCTTCAACAAGTGTGGCCACTCCTCAACCATCTTTGACGGCCTCTATCCAACTTGTGCCTACCAACCCCATAACACAAGTGCCCTTGGCTTCAACTTTCACCCCGATAACTAGCTACCCATATGTTGCATCTACACAAATGCAACCAACCATGTCATATGCCCCTCTCAATATCTTTCAAGTGCCTTATAATCTAGGGGGAGCTCCACTTGCCAATCCGTCAGCAAATATCATCAAAATGCTGATGGACAAGATGTCTATCCTAGAGACCTCCATTTCTAGCTCACGCAATGCTCTCTCATACGAGCAAATTTGCAATGAGCCCATTCATCCTTTTGTCCCGATCAGGCCATACCCCAGTCAATGGGAGCTTCCTAAGTTTTCTTGCTTTCAAAGCAAGGAAGACCCATAATAGCACTTACGGGCATTCAGACATGCCTGTTACCTTATTGCCCATGATGACGCATTGATTTTATGCATGTTTCCTATGTCTCTCTCTAGTGCTACGCTTGACTGGTACAGCTCTCTTGCCAGCCATTCCCTCTTCACATTTACACAGTTGGCCCAGCTCTTTCTTGATCACTTTTCCATCAACATCACCAAGAAGGTCTTAATCACAGACCTCTATTCTATCCTCCAATTCGAGGACGAATCCATTGCTGATTTTGTCGCTCGTTGGATAGGCCTCATCAATCAACTCTCCTTTTCCTTACCCTAACTCAAACTTATTGAACTTTTCTCCCAAGCCTATGCCAAACATATTTCTTCCACCTTATGGGTTCAGACCTTCCGCAGCTTCGACGAAGCCTTCACGATGGCCCACAAACTTGAATTACGTGCCATCAAGGAGAATAAAGTCAAGTTATGGAGCAAGAATCCCAACTCTAAGATCAATGGCTCCTCTTCTTCTAAACCTTCATCATCCAATCCTAAGTCTAAAGCTTCATCTAACGCTATGGTCGTTAGACCTTCATCCTCTTCAACCAATCAGCCTGAGCCATCCACATCTCAGAGCACCACCCACCAATTCTAGCAGAGATACGTACAATGACAGTATACTCCTCTCGGAGAATCATACGCATATGTGCTAGAAAAACTTGTTAGACAAGGGGTTCTCAATCTCCCCCAGATCTGACCACCTCCACAATTTGATCCCTCACATGCCATCCCTGCATGGTATAAGGAAAATGACTTTTGCAATTACCACCATGTCAAAGGTCATGACATAGTTAACTGTAAGACCTTTAAAAACATAATCTAAGACATGCTTGAAAAGGGTGACCTCATCTTAGACAATCCCAATGCACCTCCTAATCAGGGCATCGACATCTTCAAGCAACCATTCCCCAATCATCCACCGACCCAAAACAATGTCCAGACCTTGATTGATAACACTCATGAACACAACATTCAAATAGTTAATACGGTCTCACCCTTCATCCCCGACCAACCTCAAGAGGTTAGTCCATCTATCAGTCCATCACATGTGGATGAACCTCTTTCCCTGATTAGTTCTCCATCAATCTCTCTCATCTTAGAGGATGCCTCAACCTTACCGGCACCACCGGTCTCACCATCCTCCTTCCTGCTACCTATGGAGGACCTGACCCTTCCTACTCCTCGACCACAAGTGGAGGGCACCATCATCCCTGCCCTTTACCCACTTGAGGAGCCACATTCTCCAGTTCCTTCTCCACCAAGAGAAGAACCTGACTCTCCATCTTCTTCAACCAACAACAATCCAGTTATAACTCCCACACACCTTGGGTTTGAGACTACTACCACACCTAACACATTTTCAGCCCCACAACCACTCACATCTTCTCAAGGACCCAAACCTCATCTAACATCTTCTCAACCATTTTCCTGACTAGTGGAGAAAATTGGACTTCTCCCTTCAAGGAAAGTGGAGCATCAGGGATTGTGGGAGCGTCTTAAAGCTCTTCAACATCCCTCTGCCATCTCGTCTCATGCTGCCAATCCTCCTAAGGCAAAATCTCCCAAGACTCTCAATAAAGACTAGACTCCCACTTCTAAACCCGCATCTACCCCATCTAAACTGATCAAGTCACTCAGCATTCACCCTGTCTCTACCCTCACTCACTCGTAAGTGAAGGTGGACTTAGACCAGACCTCGACCAATAGTAATCTTCCAACCAAGTTGAAGAAGACTGCCAGACCACAAAAGCGAACGCCTCCTCCACCATCAACATTACCCTCCATTTTAGGCCCTCATCCTTCTACCCTAATCGGAGTGCTCCCTACTCTGACCCTTAACCAAAAAAAATTACCTCCATTACTTCCTTTGCTAACCACAAGTCTACCCCCTCTCAAAAATTTGGCACCTCTCACGAAGAAAGTGCCCTCTTCACATGTGGCCGTACCACCAACCCAAAAGGTGGTACAGAAGCCTTATTCAACACCTCCCAAGCAAAAGTCACCAGAGCTTCATGCATCAACAAGCACGGACCCCTTAGTAGGCTCATACGCTTTGATATTATGCCAACTTTTGTAGACTTCCAGCATAACCCTTCCACCCATTAGGTCTTTCCAACCTCTCAGGTCCAAGCCTTCCTGGTTCGATGATACGAAGATTTGCTTATACCATCATACCCTAGGACACGATACCAAGACTTGTTATGCCCTCAAGGTTGTCATTCACCGCTATATGGAGAAGGACACTCTTCTCCTTGAATACACTCTTGACCGACCCTCGACACCTTCCCATCCAACCTCTTCAACCACATCAACATCTTACCAGTAGACCCCTCCACCTTCTTCACCTCCTATATTTGAAATCAATGCTATCCACATAACCACTAGGTCACAAAAGGATAAGGTGAAAGAAAAAACTACCATTCCTTGGACCTACCCTTTCGTCAAGCCACCTCAACCGCCCAAGCCTAAAATTTCTATCCTTGGTGCATCTCAGCCTTCTTCTTCTTCCTCTTCTGGGCTGATTCATGACTCCATGTTGAAATAGCTTCACCAGACGCCTATGAAGATGTCCCTTTATGACCTCATCCAAACCTTGCCTCAGCATCGTCAAGCCCTCATCAAAGGCTTATAGGCAGAAGAGGTCCAACCTAAAGACCCTCAACCACTAGCCACCCTAGTCCATTCTTTATCCCCTGTCGCCTCTATCACTTTCAGTGATTCTAAAATTCCTACCACTACCTTGGAAGATCAGGACGTTGCTCTTTTCATCACATCCTACGTTGATCAAACATGTATTAAGCATGTTATGATTGATGGAGGTGCCAGCATTAATATCATTTCTACCCATGCCTTTGATCAATTGGCTCTTCCCAAGAATTGTGTATCGAAGACCGATGCAATCCTTAGATCATTTAATAACACCACCGCTAACACTATTGGCACTATTGTCCTCCATATTCATGTTGGCCCGTGCACAATCCCAGAGCTCTTCTACATCATTGAGGGAGAATTCCAATATAACATGTTATTAGGATGACCCTAGATCTGCGCCATGGCTTGCGTCCCTTCATCACTTCACCGTTGCATCAAATTTGAACATGACAGATAAGTCCATGTCATTCCTGCCGACCCATCCCCTTTCAAGACTTGTAACACAACCTATCACCCAAATGACATTCTTATTCCTATCAAGCCATCAACCCCAGCACTGCCTCCATCTGTAGATGCTTTAACTAGTTCACAAACAGCGGTTGCCATCACATCACCTTCTCAAGTGACAACCAAAGACTCCATGGATGATATCTTCCAAAGACTTTCACTTGGGGAATATCGCTTGCTGACCCTAGACATGTTCCAAACTCTGCAAGAGTATGGACGCCTTCACCATAGCCCCAGCTATGACTGTCAGATTGGAATGGTCATTCCTTATGGTCCTCCTCACCTCCGAACCAACCTCGTCTATGGAGGGCTCAACCAAGCTCCTCTTGACGGGAACCCTCTCTCTTCACCCTAACCATTCACATCAGACTTCTCATTTCTTGGCAACCCCGCCTTTACACACACTTACCTTTATAGGTGTGCATGGAAGGGTTTTGGTTTTGGGCGCTATGAGCATGGCTCCCATCAGCCCATCAAGCCGCTTAATGATGACAATGCCAAGAAATGGTATGGCCTGGGATATCACGACCCCACTGAGGCTTCTGCAAACCTTTGCCATGAACCCACCATCGACTAATCTCATCTAGACTCGCCTATTCTTCCATCCTCACCTACAGAGTTGGTGGTTTCCATCCCTCCTAGTTTTTTTTGCATAAACACCATCCACCTGGAACCCCTAACCTATCAACTCAACGGGGTTTCCAAGTCTCTCCCTCTCATTTATCCCAATATGATATACGATGAATCGACAACCATCAACACTATCCACTGCATAGATGACGATGCCATTCTTACCTATATGGGTGCCGATGACTCTTTTATTCAGCGCTCCCTCCCTTCTGAAATGCAAGTTATGTTAAATGAATCAACCATTGACATTAACCTTCCATCTTCTGATGTTCCTCATATCTTAAAGATTGGTCAGTCTTTGGATGCCCAGGAGCAAATCGACTATACCACATTTCTTTCAAACAATAGCAAGGCCTTTGCTTGGACCTACGGTGACATGCCTAGAATCAACCCTAACATTGTCATCCATAACATCGTCACAAACCCAGAGGCTAAGCCTGTTAGGCAAAAGCTTCGCAAAATGCATCCTCGTGTTACACTTCTTGTCAAAGAGGAGCTTCAACGTCTTCTCTCTGTCTCTTTCATCCAACCCATTGATTATTCACAGTGGGTATCAAACATCGTTCCTATTACCAAAGCAATTGGGGGGATCCGAATTTGCATAGACTATCGCGACCTCAACCTGGCCTATCCCAAAGATGACTTCCCTCTTCATAACATTGACCAACTTGTTGATCTCACGGCCGGTCATGAGATGTTATCACTCATGGACAGTTTTTCAAGATATAACCAAATCCTGATTGCACCAGAAGATCAGCACAAGACTACCTTTATCACCCCATAAGGGACTTTTTGCTATCGGGTCATGCCTTTGGGCTTGAAAAATGCAGGCGCCACATATCAATGTGTCATGACTTACATTTTTCATGATCTCCTCCATAAAATCATGGAGGACTATGTAGATGACCTGCTTGGTAAGTCTAAGCTTTGTCGCAACCATTTGACTATCCTCAAGATCATTTTCTCTCACCTTCTTCAGTATAATGTCTGCCTTAATCCCAAGAAATGTGTCTTTGGGGTCCTCTTAGGCAAGCTCCTCGGCTTCATCATTTCCTTCCATGGCATTGAGATAGATCCTACCAAGATCCATGCTATCCTCGAAATGCCACCTCTGACTAATCTCAAGCAGCTTCGTAGTCTACAAGGGAAGCTCTAGTCCATCTGCCGCTTCATTTCACAACTTTCTGACTGCTGCCAACCCTTTCATCATCTCTTCAAGAAGGATGTCTCCTTTAAATGGGATAAGGACTGTCAAGAGGCATTTGAAGCCCTTAAAATCTATTTGGTCTCTCCACCAGTCCTCATTCCACCTAAAGACGACCAACCCTTCTACCTCTACATCTCAACAACCAATCATTCATTAGGTGCCATGATCCTGCATCGAGATGAGCAACACCATGAGCAAGCGGTCTACTACATAAGCCAAACACTTGTCGACTATGAAACTTGGTATACTCATACCGAGAAACTCTATTTGGCATTAGTCTTTGCCACTACCAAGCTTCGTCACTATCTTCTCAATCACAAAACCTTTGTCATCACTCACACTGATCCTCTTAAATACATGCATTCCAAGCCATATCAAAACCAATGTATGGCTCGTTGGCTCATGCTTCTTGCTGAGTTTGACTTGGAATTTGTCCAGAAAAAATCTATAAAGGGGCAAACAATCGCTGACCAACTAGCAGATGCCCCTCTTCCTGACAATCAACCTTCTCAGTGTGAGTTTCCCAATGAATCTATCGCCACTCTCTTGACTGATGACACATTCTACCAAATGACGATGTTCTTTGATGGCTCCAAATGTCAACTCAGTGGAGGTGCGGGGGTCATCCTCATCCAACATGAGGGTGAGCCCATGCCCCTATCTTTCAAACTTGACTTTGAATGTACCAATAATATGGCCGAATACGAAGCCTTAATTTTGGGTCTTCAAACTGCCCTTTCTTTAAGCATCAAGACTATCAACATCTTCGGTGACTCACAACTTGTCATCAATCAAATCAATGGCTCATATCTTTGTAAAAACAAAATTTTACAAAGGTACAAGCACCATGTTAACACCCTTCTAGCATCTTTTGACCATCACTTATTGTAGACTATTCCTCAATCTATGAATAAGTTTGCTGACACCATGGCTTCCCTCGCCTCGCATATTCCTTCTTCATCATCCTCATCAAGAATTTATGTCATGGTACATCATGTGCCATTGCCTTCATACATTTCCACTGACATCAACCTCATCCACACCATAGACTCTAGTTCACAAGATGTATGGTATAAACAACTTGTGAACTACTTGGCTCATTCTCTCATTCCTCCCAGCCTCTCTAGTAATGCACAGCGGGCTTTCATCAAGCACACCGCTCGCTATACCATGCTATGGGGCCTTCTCTATAAAAGAGGTTTTGACGGCCTTCTTCTTCACTATTTAAACTCCACTAAAGCCTCTCATGTTGTTAAACAAGCCCATGACGGGATTTGTGGCAGACACTTTAGTGGTAACTTGGTTGCCAAGTGCATCCTTCACCTGGGTTATTATTGGCCCACTCTTCATCAAGACTGTAGCGATTATGTTCGGCGTTGCATCAAGTGTCAGCAACATGCTAACTTGCTTCATCTTCCTAGCCACGCCTTACAAGTTGCTCAAGATTTCTGGCCTTTTTCATAATGGGGCTTAGATCTCATCAGCGAGATTAACCCTCATTCGTCTCTTCGTCATCAGTCCATCATCACCACCACTGAATATTTCACTAAATGGGTGGAAGCTATTCCTCTCATCTCCACAAAATCCGACAAGATTGTCAACTTCATCAACACCCATATCATATGTCGTTTCAGTGTACCTCACAAAGTCATCACCGATAACGGAAAGTCATTTAAAAATAAAACTGTCTAGAAAATTTGTGACTCCTTTGGCATTAAACTCATTTTTTCTTTGCCTTACTACCCACAAGCAAATGGGCAAGCCGAGGCTTCTAACAAAATCCTAACTAAAATTCTCATGAAGGTGGTCAACGACACAGGAAGGGACTGGCACATTCATGTTCCCTTCACTTTGTGGGCCTACCGCACTAGCATCTGAACCTCTATAGGTGCTACCCCTTTCTCTCTAGTGTACAGAACAGAGGTTGTCCTACCTCTCAAAGTATAGATCTTATCTCTTCGCATTTCTCTGCATGACATTCTTTCTAACAATGACTTTTGTCAAGATCGATTAGCTCAACTCGAGTTACTCGACGAACGACGTCTTGCTGCCCTCAACCATCTCCATGTCTATCAAAATCGCATCAAATGAGCCTATAACAAAAATTTGAGAGAATGAGATTTCAATATCAGAGACCTCATCCTCAAAGAGAACCAACATATGACCAATATGGAATGGAGTAAATGTGGCAAATTTGCTCCTAATTGGCTTGGACCTTATATCATCATGCACAAGTATGGATCAGGGACTTATCATCTGTCTTCTCTTGAAGGCCGACCAAAACCTGAGCCCCTTAATGCCTTACATCTACGACCATTCTACTGTTAGTTGAGTACTCATCCACTTGACATTTAACTTGAGCTCATCCCTTGAGCAATCCCTATCCTTTTAATCCTCAATCCTTTCCACCCTTTTTCCCTTAACCGATCCTCTATAACCCTTTTATGACGTAGGGATGTTTTTTCCTAATAAAAGGAAGCCCTTGACCTTCTATAGACTTGTCCATGACTCAACATTCTGTCAAAAATAAATCAAGATGTCAAAATATCCAAGGTCACAAAATCAAATAAAAAAGCAGACTGCTCCCTCGAAAGACAGCTGTACTATCATTATTGTAGCTAATAGACTGCTCCCTCGAAGGAAAGCTATTCAAAATCCCTTATATATATAAAGCAAAATATAGACCACTCCCTCGAAGGATGGCTATGACTAAATCTTCCTACAAATAGCACTTTCTTAGAAGCTTCCCACATCGATCAGCTTCACAAATGACCATCAAGCAAAGTGACATCTCTATGTGGACTTCCCGCATTGATCAGTCCAATCTCAAAAAAAAAAGGCGGGGGGGGGGGGGGGGTCATAGACTTGGCTTGTAGTCATCTTAGGGTCTCTTATAAAAAGGGGCAAAGTTATCCCTACTCTAAAATAGATTACCCTCTCCTCCTATCACATCACCTACTCAAGGAACTTCGAGCTCATTTTAATGTCAAAGTGATTCAATTACCTCTCTAACACAACCTATGGTCAACGATGCAATGCATAAACAGGGTTTTTATTCTAACAATCCCTATCTATGCTGTTATTATGGTCTGTGTCAATGAAAGAGCAATTTTCCTTTCACTTTTTGTTTACACTTTGGTCACATTCAACCAAATCATTTTCCCAAACCAAACCAATCTAAACATTTTCAGACCACCAACATGACATTATGACATCATACATCATCATAGACCATTCACATAGTTTCTATGGACAACAATACACATAGGGACTATCGACCAGACACAATTTATGTTAAGCATAAACAATTACTTGCTAAAGCGTAAATAGACCCAATTCATTTTTAGCATACATCCATCACGAATATGGAAAATTTCTAGGGGTGAAAGACCTCTTGACCAATGTTGAAAAATACACCATCACACAATATGGAAAAGGCTACAACATCATCTTATCCTCATCATTTCAACACATGACCAAAATCAATCACTTTGACCCTCTTCCTCCCTCTGGGGAGAACTACATTGGCCTGAGGCCCTTCCAACAGGGGCTATGTAGGCAGCACTCAGTTGACATGGGGTCTTCTGAGGTTAGATCGGCCATTCCTTCATCTGCCTGCCTCGCCCACCAGACCTTGGAGATCATGACCATCTCCTCCAATCGCGACCACTTCCAAGACGACTTCACCTTGGTTGTTTTTGCATGCATGCTACCCCATGACTGGTTAGCAAAATTGTGCGTAGACTATTTTTGACCCTCACAAGTATAGGATCGCAAGCCGGTTGATCCACACTACTTGTGAGATTTTCATGTTTTCGAGAGTACTTCTTGAGTCTAGGATTCCTAGAACACGATGACCATTTGGAGCTTCAGCTTAGATTGAATAACCCAATCAGCAGACGACTAAATGCTAGGGCCCGGTTATTTCAATTTTGGCACTCCTTGACCCTTGACCTATGATAATCTGACCTGACCATCTCGTGCAGTGGTATACATGCAATCACAACTATTGCAGTGTTCACACTCACCATTATTCATCCACTCTTTGTCAAATCAGCACCCGATTTCAGGTTCCCTTCCCTTGACTCCTGCTTTGAGGGGGAATACCTCATCCATAATCGGGGCAACCAATCCTCTTGTTTTTGTCTTGTAGTTCACTTGAACAACCAACAGGACAAAATCAACCTTATCCCATACCTAGGGCAACCAACTCCTATTTTTGTCTTGCAGTTTGTCTAGAGCAACCAACAAGACAAAAAGGGGCAAATGTAAACACCAAAATTGTGTCTAACCCTTGGTCATCCTCCCCCTTGGTCCATTCCTAACCCATTCCTAAACCATGCACTTACTAATTTAAAAATAATAATTTATTATTAATATCCTCCCCTTTGACACATCACCTATAACACCTCATCTGACACCTCGCCTTGGACTATTTCCCACCCTATGACTCACCCAAGACCTATTCCTACTTCTTTCTAACCACCTAACCAACTCTCATGCATATTTAGCCCAACCTTCGACAATTCTCCAATGGATCATGCACTTGGCGGATGGAGAACGGGCTTGGTGTCTCCTTTACTCATTCTCCACCCGCAAACGTTGGTCAAATGTTGACCGACACCGGCGGGATCACCGACGTTAGTTTTACTTAAACCAAATTTCTAACCTTTGACGGGGCTAATCAAAAATCGTTAATCTCTGGAGATAATCACGAATCTATAAACTTCTTCCAGTGAAACAAAGTTCTCATGTGCTCTTTCTTTCCAGTGCTCTGGCTTCTTGTTTTCTTGCAAGGATCAGCATTCTTGACAGCATTTTCTAGGCACCGAGGTCTTACATCAGACATTCTGCATAGGGATTTCCTAATATCTCCATCACCAGCAGCAACAAAAACATAGCTTTTGCACCTTTGCTAACTCGTGTCACAGATAAGTATTTGTACTATTTTTATTTATATTTCATTTCAAATATATTAGCATTCTGTCTATTGTCTATTCCAAGCATCCTTGACCCAACCTTCTCTGTTCTTCCCAGAGAGGCTAAAAAGCCTTCTCTCACCTCTCATTCCCTTTTCTTTGCCTCTGACACCCGTTTAGTCTCTCTTTAGACAAACACCCTCTGTCCAATCAACTCAGCACAAGCTATCAGAGACCTATAGACCATCTTAAGACCAATCTAATCACCCTGACTAAATTGCTTCACAAAAAGGCTGAAAGGTCTTTTTCCTGCCCCTTACCCCTTTTCCTGATAACATACCCTCTACCTTAGTTCTTATTAAAGATTCTATCTACTATTTTACTATCCTACACAGACCCTCAGACCCTTAGACGAGACCACAGTCCATCTTGTAGACCAGAAACTAGATCTGTAACCCATCCCTAGCCATTACCCTAACCGACCTCGATCATTTCCCCTACTGACGTCAGCATCCTAATCGACGTCGGTGACCTTCCTGACCGACGCTGGCAGTATCACCGACCTCGGTGACTGTGACCAGGCCGATAGCAACATTTAGGTAAGCATTTGCTTCCATTTTTCATTTTGTCTTTATCATTTTCAGTCTTTTATCATTCTGTCCTTTATCAGACATCTTTTTATTAATCAGTGGGTTGACATCCCTCAAGCTTTTGCTTCTAGGATCAAGCTTTTGCTTGGCAACCCACCATCTCCTTATCTAATGCCTTCTTTGTCTTAGTCTCTTTCTCTTGCAGGTGTCATCCTCCACAACCAAAGAGGAGTTCTCACTTCGTCTGGATTATGGTGCGCACGACTACATCCAGGTACATACAAGCCTTAGACCATTTTTTCTAGTTTCTTAATTCTCTCTTTGAATGTAGAAAGCGAAAATAGCATAGAAACAATTTTCATCAATCTAAAAGAGGGTTCCTATGATTTTGTACTACTTGATTAGGGCTTCATATTGCTCCTTCTGATCATATTATCAGTATATATTCTTATCTTGACTTAAATAAATCAAAAATATTTATTACTAAATATAATTTTCAAAATATTAGTTTATTTTCAACATGTTTTACTTTTCATCCAACACATACATGTGTTTTATCAAATAGAACTTTGCTAGTTTTGCATAAAATCCAACACATAGAACTAATTGTGATTCATTAATCACTTAACTCATCTATAAATTTAAGAAAACTACCAATAGTCAATGAAAATGACACATACATCTAAAAAATCATATATAATGAAGTACATACATAATAGTTATTTTTTTTTCACAAAAGCTTACCTTTATACCATCTAAAGTGAGTTAGCTTTAGAAACAACCTCGCCCAACAATGGGCATCCTTTACTTGATAAAATATTTTACTTGACCTAATACCACCTATCATAATAACTTTATACCAACTTAATAATTTATACAATTGATCTTCTACCAAAACTCAAATTACCAATTAGGTCATAATATTCAATTCATAATAAATAAAATATCATACAATGTCGCAGTTATTATGATTTAAAGTTAGAATTGCATAACTGGTCAACAACAATAACAGGGCTTCTTAACTAGACTATTAAAAAACTATAGGAACCATCTACTTGCCAAAGGACATGGCATAATACATGCCATCATTACTTATTATAGGTTATAATAAACATAAAATAGTCATGATATGAAAAAACCTTATTGTTATTTTAGTAATATCATGACTTACTTATACCTTTTTTAAAAATATAATAGATAATCAACAAAATAAATTAATCTAATATGTTATTAAGGAATTAATGATCAATCCTTTATTATTTTCCTATTAGTTTGAGTAAGAACAAATAAAATATAGACCTTAAAATGCATGTTTTAAATACATCAAATGTTATGGCTATACAGGCCTTGATGATGTTTAAAACATCTCCATCGAACTGGAATATTTAGCTTTATCCATTCCTTCAAAATCTAGATATTTGATTAAATCCACCAACCAAGGTGATTTAAACATTACCAAATTTGGTGAACTCACTAAAGCACTACCCTTTTCTTAATAGAATATTCATTTTAGAAAAGTCTAACACTAACATCCACTAGACTGATAGTAGATTACAATGAACATTTAATAACTTAGGATTAAGAAAATTAATGTTTGGTTCATAAACGAAGATCTCAAATTCTTTATTGACCTATCCAATAAATTTAGCCTTGTTCACCCCACTTAGCCTTATAGGCTATAGTCACACCCCTTGACTTCCCAAGAACATCATACCCTAATCATAATATGCTGACTCTCCCATACCAATCAAAAATAGATACTAGTCATCTTCCTTTATTTCTAAAAACAAGGCTTTTATCACTTTTTCCTTATTGTATTATCCATATAAGACAATAATTGACTAGTGATGTGTGTATTGACATAAAACAGCTTCAAATTGGGTGAATTAAGCCAAGGGTTTGGGTGAATATAAAAAATAATTATCATACATGTTTTATTTGCAAATGATTTTTTTTAGATTTAAGTATTTTAGAGACAAAATAGAGTGCTTTCATGTTCAACTCAAGATAGACTAAATGTATTTATCGAGATCATAATTAGGTTATGCTCGAGTGAATCATTCTTAATTTAGTTTAATAAATAATAAAACATGATTTTATCCTCCCATATATTCCTATGGCTAAAACCAAGTCTCTAATACTAATGTAACAACCAAAAAATTGACCCAAAAAAAAATTAGGTCCTAGGATTATACTACTTTATTTACCCACACTCGATAAATTTCAAGTGCACCCACATCGAATAACTACAAGATGGAAGTCACGATCATGACTAATTTAATCATATTATATAAATCACATAATTTGAATTGGATTTAACATTTCATTTAAGATAATATGTGTCCCTCTGTATCACATTTATCCCATCATGCAAAATTATTCACAAATAAGGATTAGAGATATATTCATTATAAAAATACATGAGGATTATATGACATTTTACATTCATTAGATTCTAAGCTCATTTGATAGATTAAGGGTTTATTTACTTACCCACCTCAAAAATCTACCTGTAACTAAGTGGTTCATAGCTAAAGAATCACCCAATCAAGTGTATACCAACATAAATATCTTCTACCATTACTTATTTGAGATTGTAATAATACTAATACACTAAAATATGATTACAACTTTATGAAATGATTTTTAATGAGAAAAATAACTTCCTAAAAAAAAAAAAGAAACTAGAAAGGATAAGAATACTTTAATATCTTTAAGATAAAATTACAACATGTCACTAACAGTCATTTAGATGTTATAAAGTGCTCTAATCCACTATCATCTATGTAAATATACTATCAAGATTTGATAACACTCAAACCTCTCAATTGAACATTAAAATTTTTGGCATTATAAGATTATGATAAGTTTTAACCTTAACTCAATACTAAACAAAATGAAATTAAAACTACTACATTTTGTCATTGATTCAACCAGCTCAACTGGTCCAGGATTCAAGATTGATGAATAAAATTATAGTGAGTAATTGTAATGATATGTGACAAAATCAATAATCACCACTAAAAGATATAAAAAGGTAATCCAAGTTTCCTCGCAACATGTTATTAATAACCCATGTCCCTAATCAATATTGAATTTATTTAATGATAAATAACATGCTCCCTAATTTGAATTTGGATGAATATAATTGATTTAAATGTTTTGGGAATATTAGTGTATTATTCTTAATTTAGTCAAAGGTCTAGAATAAGAAATTAGTAAATAAATATGCAATAATTAAGCTACTAATTTGTAATAATTTAACTATAATTTGAACCTTTCTAAAAATAGTAATAAGGGAGATAAAATAAGACTTAGCTAGAAACTAATTGAGATGGTTGTTTTAGGGCCTAAAATTCACTGTGTAGAATTGGGACACTATCACAAATCAAGATCTGGCATTCATATATTGATTGGATATGAGCACCAAAATAGGACACCCTAGGGTCTAAAACTATAGTCCTCTTCTACCACTATTATTTAGGAGACCTGAGCTTTCTAGGTTTTATCTGATGTGTTTATGTGAGCCTACCTATGAAATTTCAACTATTGGATGTTCGTAGACCTCCCTATAGAGTTGATTTTGTCTTCAAACCCTATACTCCATTATGCTTTGGCAAACTTTGGGAAAAAGGGTGGGGTAGTGTGTGTAAGATGTATTGAATATATATCCCTACCCATTGTGCCATCATGCTACTTACATACCAGTACTTTAAAGAAGGATCAATCCATAAGTAGTTCTCCCACTTGATGTGTTTTACATAATTATGTGTATGAAGATGTAAAATGCTAAAACTAGGTGCACTTGAGGTGGATAGGGACTAGTGAAAGGATTTGGAGGTGCTTGTAATAGTATTATCTAGCTGTATGTAGAGAATAAGGAAGATTTCCTTAGTATTCTCACTTGTATTCTTACTTGCTTTGTGATATTTTCCAACCCCTTCTAAATGACCTTTTAATAGGATTTTATAGGGATTTTTTAGTCATGGGATAAATGTGCTCATATTAGGCTAATAATAAGGGGGGTAGGAACCAAAATAAATTGACCATTGGAAGTAAAAATGCACTTGGATAGGAGATCCAAAAATAGACACTAGAGGGCTTGACACTATAGTCCAATTTGGGTGCTATAGTCCTAAGTTAATGGGACCCAGGGGATAGATTTGTCATGGAAAGAGTAGTCTAGTTGAGTTAGGATCAGGTTTAGAAGGCTAAAAATGACTGGGAATTAGTGAAAGATGCCTAAGAGTTCATGAGAATAAGAAAGAGGGGCCTAATGGTTTGGGTGTCATTATCCATATAGGATAAAAGAAAAATAGAAAGTGTACCTAAACTTACCTACAAGGGTGAATCTGATAAAGTTGTCTCATGTTGGGTGTGTGTAGAGAGAGAATGCCATGAAGTGTAAATATGCTAAAGAAAAAAAAGAGTAGATCAGTTCTTACTAGATATGCTATATCTAAAATAAGAGTGTATAAATCTAGGTAAGAGAGAGAAAGGAAGAGAAAGGAATGAATACACCTCACCAGGTACATAAACCAATATAAAACCTATTGTGATGTTGAGTGATGTATATTAATGTTAGATGATGTTGTACTAAGAGTAATATTATGAACAGAGCTGAGTTCTCAATTCCCTAGAAGTGGCTCAAGAATGTAAAGGTTGGCCCTTTGGATCCATCATTTCCCACTGAGTGAATCTATGTTATCATGTGTGTGTTAATAAATGTTTGGACTATGTGTCCACTCCCTTTGAGTAGGTGGCTCAAGAATATAAAGATTAGCTAGTCCTTTGGCTCCATTATCGCCCCATGAAGTGAAGCTATGCACTAATACTGGTATGAAATGTGCATCATATGAGATGGCTCTGGAATCCCATGATTTCTCCATAATCTGATAATGTGGCATGGATAGTCAAATATGTGATGGAAACTAGGCCAATCTTGGCCAACTAAAAAAAGATGGAGATTAGGATTGTATAAAAGCCACTCTAAAATTGGGCTATATGCTTATGTGGAATCAACTCAAAAATGTGGAGGTTAGGCTTGTATGAAAACCACTTTGAAATGATGCCAACCACCTATAGATGGAGTAAGGCACATAACTACTAAGAATACCTAGGTAATATGTTGAACTTGTAAAGAAAAAAAGATAAATATGCCATGCACACTCCCTCTAATCATTTGTATTTGTAACATGGATTCTAATTTGGAAGTTATACCAACTACCTAATCTAAAACTAGAAGTGAGATCCATCATATCTAGATTCTTTGAGAAAAAGTGTACTAAAAACTATTGATTTTGAACTGGTTTGAATTTGTAATTTTGTAGATGAACCTAATTTTTTGCTTGAGTCTATAAAATTTTATTTTTTTGTTATTTGGATAGGATCACCAAAAGTGGAAACTATAGGGTGTGTTGTTGTAATCCCATTTTGGCACTATTGTCCTAGGCTAAATCTGATAATTCTTCTAAAATTATCACTATCTACCTAGTCTGGTCTACCTAGTTTGAAGTCTGGTTGTTGTTCTTAGTGTTTTTAAAACTAATTTTTTGACCATTAAGAGTTTTTATCTCTATGAAAAACCCCTATTTTCCCCCCTCTTTTAATGATAGTAATGAATTCCCTACAATGACTTCCCTTAGAAGAAAGATCCATGCAAGTATGTTATGCTTCAAAGATACATGATATAGCAATGATAATTAACAATATATCTTAAGATATAGCATGGTTTGTAATGATATATTGTTATATCAAAAAGGGTATGCCTAGATAGATATAAAAATTTAATAGCATGTGTAATGTACTAAATTAGAACTAGAAGTCTGATTAGTTATTAGTTATTAGTTTTCAAGGAGGGATGGAGTATGATGTCCATCATGGCATCTAAGAAAGTGAGATAATTCATGATGTGGATCATCTAATTTCAAACAACCAAAAATCAATCAAACAATAAACATACAAGGCAAAAATCAAGAAGCATACAAGAGTGGCCAAGGGTCCAAGCAAATAAGGGACATGGGCACATGTCACTCAAACTATAAAGCAAACATATAAGGCATGTTTAAATTCCATAGACACTTAAAAATGAAAATAAGCAAGATTAGCATAAGTGCCATAGGCACATAAAAGAGTACAAGTAAAGGACAATGGAAAATGTCCTAAGGTACATACAATAATTGAAGCAAAGGACATTGGAAAATGTCTTAAGGAACATATAGGAGACAAAATAGGAACTAATAAATTCAATCATATCTAGCTACGTAAATCAAGAAAGGAAATCAAGTAAATAAAGGAAATACAATAAAATCTAACTAATCAATGCAAGAAGTGAAAGTATGCAAGACATGTTAGTAAGACTAGGTATGTGCTAAGAAATACACAAGTGTTATATACTAGTAAGATGTCAATATGGTAATCTATATAATCTAGTAAGTAATTTACATCAAAATGATAACTAGAGTATATGGTGTAGGAATGACATAACCTAGATAGTGTAGTCATATAGAAGATTCCCCTAGTGGTTATGTATATCAATGTATGTCTCAAATGTAAAAGTAGGATGCAACCTCAATGGGTAGAGTGAATCAATCAAGGATTTGGATGTCACTACACACACTCAAATAAGATCAAGTGAAGCATGGTAATGTAAATAAATTGACAAACAATATCATAGAATAGAAAATGTAAGTCTAGCATAAAGTATAAATGTAAATCATAGATAATTCATATAATCTAAATGTTTATGAATTTTGAAATTTTGTATTATTTTTGGTATTTTTAAAATAAGCTATGTACAATCAATCATAAGAAGACTATGTACAAGAAATATTAAGAAACTATGTACAAGACATACTGAGAAGAAATGATACTAACTGATGAATCTCATGGGAGACTCCCTATCATGGTATCCCATATCAAGGAGAGGAATCATGCATGATTTGTGAAGCACAATGGAAGGGATGAGACTATGGCTCTAAAATTTGTGTATGATGTAACTGCTCTAAAATATTTGAAGTCGAAATTAACTATGGGGTTCCCTTATAACTCTAAGAAGTGGATACAACTATAGGGATCTTAGGGACCCATCTAGTAGTAGGATAAGCTCTTTGAACATGTGATCTTTGAGTGGATTCATAAGACCTCAATGATACTACTATGGGTGTGAACTCTATAGCTCAAAGCTATCTAGAATCTTGAAACTATGGTTTCTTTAAAAGAGACCTATATGGTAGTGTATGAACTCTCTGTGCTGGTGATGGAGGCCTTAACTATGTTTGAATATAAACTGGAGGAAGAATTAAAACTGGTGGAGAAACTAAAACTGATGGCTAAACTAAAACTAGTGACTATAAAGTAGAAGATAGATCTGAAGTGGGGAGTAGGTAAATCATATGAAACTACACCAACAATAATAACCTTATTAGCATGAATTAATTTTATGCATCTATGAACTATAGAAGATACTACTCAATGTTTATGAATCCATGGTTGTGTTTCTACGCTAATTTGCTTTTCACATTCAAAGAGAGAAAATGAGAAACTAAAGAAATGGTCAAGGCTTGTGTACCTGGATGTAGTATGCGCACCGTAATCCAGGCACTGTGGGAACTCCTCTTTGGCTGTGGAGGAATGACACTTGCAAAAGAAAGACACTCCAAACATGAGAAACGTTAGATAAGGAGATGGTGGGTTGTCAAGCGAAAGCTTGATCCCAGAAGTATGAAAACTTCCTTAAGGGATGTCAACCCACTAGTCAATAAAAAAAGATGTCTGATAAAAGATAGAATGTCAAAATACTAAAATGATAACAGAATGGAAAGGAAATGGAAGAAAAATGCTTACCTAAAAGAAGCTGTCGGCCTGGTCACAGTCACTGACATCGGTGGTCCTACCGGCATCAGTTGTCAAGGTCTGCCGACATTGGTTAGTCTGCCAATGTCAGTGGGGGAAGTGACCGGTGTCGGTCGGGGCAGTAATCTGTGGACGAGTCAGCCCAAGTTTCAGGTATGTGGACAAGGTCTAGGGACGTGCAAAATGCTCTGTGGTTTTTTTTTAGGGTCACAAAGGTCTGTTTAGAGGTCTGAGGGATTACTTGGAGGTCTGAGGACTTGTCTCGGATCTGAGGGACTGAGAATGTTGTATGGGACTAGACTAAAAGGGTGACAGGGCAAAAAGGAAAGATGGATGGGAGATAGGGGTCTGAGAAGGCTTTTCAGCCTCTCAGGGAAGGATCAGGGAAGTGGTATATAGTAGATAGGATAGATAAATGAAATCAAATGAAACAATGAAATTGCTTACCTCTTGCTTCTTGATTGAAGAATGGAGGACCCTGATGTTGGAGCTGCAGAAACCTGTTGCAAGAAGAAATCACTGATGCAGAGTACCTGTACTTGCTACTGTTGCTATACAAGGAAGAGAGAAAGGACAATATGAATACCAAGAGAGTCAAGATAATTTTGTTCACGTGGGGGGGGTCTGCAACAGATGTAGGAAATGGTCTTGAAGGCTGCCGATGCTGGTAGGATTGCCGATGTCAGCCAGAGTGTAGCCGACGTCGGCGGTAGAAGAATGGGGATAGAGGCTAAAATTAGCCTCTGTCCGTTCTTACACGCCGCTGGGTCAAGGGGTCATGAGGAAAATGGTCATGGGAAGGCTTAATGGGTGTGGGAGAGAGGATAAATGGGAGATTTGGGGTAATAAAGGCTAGGAGAGAGGTGGGGGGATCCAAGGTTACAAGGGTGAGGTGGAAAGGGGCCAAATATTTAATTATTTTAATTTGATAAATGGAGGGGGTTGGGATAAGGGTTAGGATATGGGTCGAGGTGGACAAGGGGGAGGACGAAAGATGACCAAGGTGCAGACACATTTTTGGTGTCTACATTTGCCCCTTTTTGTCTTGTTGGTTGTTCTTGATGAACTGCAAGACACAAATAGGAGTTGGTTGCCCTAGGTATGGGATGAGGTGTTCCCCCCTCAAAGTGAGGGTTAAGGGAAGGGAACTGGAAATCGAGTGTCGATTTGACAGAGAGATGGATATAAAGAGGGTGAGTGAGAACGCTGCAATAGTCGTGATTGCGCGTATACCACTTCATGGGATGGTTAGGATGGATTGTCACAGGTCAAGGTCGAGGAGTGGAAAAATTAAAATAACCAGGCCCCAGCATTTAGTCGTAGCTGATCGAGTCATTCAATCTAAGCTGAAGCTCTAATGGTCGTCATGTTCCAGGTATCCCGAGCTCAGGAAGTGCTCCTAGAAACATGAAAATTCACAAGTAGTGGGGATCAACTGGCTTGCGATCCTATACTTGTGAGGGTCATAAATATTCTGTGCACAATTTTGCTAACCAGTCGTGGGGTAGCATACATGCAAAAACAACCAAGGCGAAGTCATCTTGGAAGTGGTCAGGGTCTGAGGAGATAGGCAGGATCTCCATGGTTTGGTGGTCGATGAATGGAGGCAAAAGTGATCTCAAGTGTGCCCCAAGGGGCTAAGATGACTTCTACTATGAAGGTTGACTGATTGGGGCATGATTTTGGTCATGGGGAAGAATTTGGAGGGTTAAAGTCTGCCGATGTCGGTGATAAAACCGATGATGGTGGAAAAAGATGAACGACGTCAGACTAAATCAGCCGACGTCGGTGGAATAGGGCACGAATATGCCGACGTCAATGGCCTGCCAAATCTGACAAAACTAGATTGGCAGCCCACCAAAATTCATTTACTACTTGTTGATTGAGAGAAAAAAAAGAGCTCTGGAGTTGATCGAGTGAAAGTGACACAGAGTTGACCGAGGAGCGATGTGAGGTGGTAGAGGAACATTAATGAAGAGAAGGAGTCGATTGGACATCGCAAGGATGCACATGGGCCAATAGGAGCATGCAGAGTCATTGGCACGAAAGAGATGGTAGAGGGGAGTAGAGGACCCGTGGGAGGTCCACCATCAGCGGCACCCATCATGCCACCACGCCAACGACGTCGAGATGAGGTAGGATGGTCTCTAAGCCCTACTTGATTGATTTTTCTTTTGATTTAGTTTTTTGAATTTTTGGTTGCTTTAGGTAGAAATTAAGGGGGGAGGGTAGCTAGGAAGGTGGGTGGGGGTCTAGGGTAGCTTAGGGATGATTTAGGAGTGATTTGGGGGGTTGGGGAGTCCACAGGGGGAAGCCCTAAATTTTAGGGGTCGCCTCGTTCTGCCCTAGGGTCAAACCAGTCACCGATGTCGGCTAATTCACTGACACCGGCCGACCAGTGACTGGTGTTGGTCACTTACTTGCTGCCATCAGTCACTAGGTGATTGACATCGGTTATGTGAGTGTCATCGTCAGCATGCTAACCGATGTTGGTGGCTGCCTGGTCAGAAAGGGTGGTAAAAAATGGGCAAGTCGAAAGGTCAAAGCTACGCCAAGGGCTTCCCAGGTATCGGGTTAGGCATAGATGGTCAGAATGGTTGGTCAAATAAGAAGAGTGGGAACAGGTTTAACATGAGATTGACTGTGGATGGATACAGGCGAGATAGACTCTAATGCTACAGGATCACCTCCTGACCTTGCTGACGCGGATGCGCGGAGGCATGACGGTCAATGAGTGGGCACAGATGAGCGCAGTGGGGCTAGGCGGTCTGAGATGCTACTGCAGAGTGGTGAGGGATGTGAGCCTCATGGTGGCATTGATCAAGTGGTGGAACCATGCCACCAACACCTTCCACCTGCCCATGGGTGAGATGATGGTCATGGTCAAGGATGTGTACCAAATTTTGTGGTTATTGGTACATGAAGCTGACATCTATGCGTGCTCGAGAGAGGCGCACGATATACACATGGTTATGTTATTTGGGGAGCACATCATGAAAATGAGCTACCATTCAGCCAGTTTTGCTTATGAGCCTTTATATGCAGCAGATGAGGGCACACATCAGCTAGCTACTCTGATGATGATCGGCATCACAGTCTATGCGTTGCCAAATGTGGAGGGAGGCAGGTTTCTGGTCGCCATGATCAGGGTTTTGATGGACATGTTGGAGTAGTAGACAGTGTTCACTTGGGCACCCATATTTTTGGCCCAGGTATACAGAGAGCTATGGGTCATCAATCGGCGGTGATGGTACAGTCTATGTGTAGGCCACCTTCTGCACTGCTAGGCATACGAGCATATTGTGGTTACCTGACCTCTCGTCCTCCGAGTGGTGATCCAGGCCAGTTTCAAAGTTGGATTCAGGTGATGGCGTGAGGTGATGGTGCAGATGTGGGTGGACAGAGTGGTCAGAGATATTGACCACTATAAAGGGGTACTGGAGGCCCTGATTCCATCAGATATCATCTGGAGACCATACTTGGTATATCCAGCATTCAGAGACTAGGGAGAGCAATTGGTTGGGACTCAGAGCATATGATGGGTCAGAGGGAGATGAGCCGGTGAGCTCGAGAGGATCCTAGTAGAGAGAGTGTGGTGCCAGTACAGGCTGCTATAAGATGTACCTCCTACGTTCTTATAGTATAGGGGGGATGATATAGAGGTGTCACTCCTACTGCCAGAGGAGATAGAGGGGCCAAATTTTGAGGAGTTGCCAACAGGACCTGGGATAGCCAACCTAAGGTGTACAGAGGCCTACACAACATGGTGGATAGGATGATACATAGGCACACAGGTGGGTCCCCAACTAGATCTGTAGGCTATCACCAGGGAGTGGGATACAGCCCGCGAGGAGAGGGACACAGTGCGATAGGAGAGAGATGTGGCACAGGCTCAAGTGACCATTTTGCAGGGACATGTCACAGTTTTGTAGGGGCAGCTGGTGGGGGTGGCAGGACAGGTGGTAGAGATGATAGGTTGGGTGGCAGCGCTGATAGGGTAGGTCACTTTGTTACAGGGACAGTTGGTTGCAGCCCAGGCATAGGTAGTGGCAGGTCAGAGCTTTGGAGGGCAGGGCCCATTGTATCAGCCATCTCAGCAGTCGGCATTTTCATAGGGGCAAGACCATCGGTATCGGTGCAACTGACACTTGCATAGCCACAAGGGGCAGTACAGGGGATAGCAACAGGTCAGATGGGTTCACCACAGACTATATCTATGGTTAGATACAACAATGCATTGGATGATATTGCATACTATGAGGGAGCTATTAGAGGATTTCCTCAGATACAATGATACTCAGATATGAGGGCAGAGCTGAGCCGGTAGCGGTCTATGTCACGAGTGACTGCTATCGATTCGTACAGACAACACAGATCAGAGGGGGGAGAGGATACAGCATCTTCTCGGCCACTGCCACCACCATAGCCATAGCCTTGAGGGTAGATTTTGATACGATGTATATACTGGCCTGCGTGCCGATAATGCGAGATGTATGTGATTTTTTAGAGAGAGAGAGGCACAGATTGAGCGATTGTATAAAACTTTGAGATATATATGATGAGATTATTTTTGGATTATTGACATGAGTTATGAGAAATTGTATGGATGTATTTTATGGTACTTTGATGTGATGCATGTTTGGATATGATGTGTATAATGATGATGCTTGTGATGCTATGTTTGTAATTATGATGACTAATGTGATGAAGCATGGGATGTTTAATGAAATGGTTATATGATGATGATTAATGATATTGATGTTGATATTTGATGTGAATGGTTATGATTTTTAGATTAAATGGTGATGTGTAATGACTATGGATGAACATGATGAAACTGATTATGCTAATGATTATGAAAAAATGTGACTAACTGTGATATGATTGACAGGTCACGAGAAAATGAGATGGAAGAAAGTGACGAAGAGGATGGTCGAGCTAACCCCAAGAGACCCCATGTCAACTGAGTGCTACCTACATAGCCCTTATCCTAAGGGCCTCAGGCCAATGTAGTTCTCCCAAAGAGGGAGGAAGAGTCAAAGTGATTGGTTGGTTTTGGTCGAGGTCAAGGTCATGGTCAAAGAAGAAAAGGTTTGTCCATCAGAAAGATGAACAAATAGAGGGTGGTCGAGCTAACCTCAGAAGACGTCGTGTCATCTGAGTGCCACCTACATAGCCTAGGTTGGAAGGGGCCTCAGACCAATGTAGTTCAGACTAGTTGAGAAGAGTGGTCGATGATTGGTTTGGTCATGTGTCGAAATGATGAGGAGAGAAAGATGTTACAGCCTTTTCCAAAAGGTGTATTCTGCAACATTGGTTGAGAGGTCTTTTATCCCTAGCAATGTTCCATAGTCATGATAGATGTATGCTAAAAATGAATTGAGGTCTATTTATGCTTCAGCAAGTATTGGTTTATGCTTAACATAAATAGTGTCTAGTTGATAGTTTTTATGTGTATTGTTGTCCATAGAAACTATGTGAAATGGACTAGGTCATGTCGATAGTCTAAAAATGTTTGATTGGTTTGGTTGGGGTTAGGTTGGATAGATGATGATTGGGTTGAATGCATGACCAAAGTGTGTCAAAAGTGAAAGGCGAATTGTTCTTTCATTGGCAAGGACCAGAATGATGGCATAGGTAAGGGGTTGTTTAGAAACAAAAGACCCATTCATGCATTGCGTCATTGACCAGCGTTGTGTTAGAGAAGCAATCAAATCACTTGACATTAAGTGAGCTCAAAATCCCTTGAGTAGGTGTTATGATAGGTGAGGATAGGGTAACCTGTTTTTAGAGCAGAGATAACCTTGCCCCTTTTTATAGGAGACCCCGAGACAACTACAAGCCAAGTCCATGACCCTTTTTTTTTTTTTTTGGGTGCAGACTGATCAATGTGGGAAGTCTACATAGATATGTCATTTTTCTTTGTGGTCATTTGTGAAGCTGATCAATGGGGGAAGCTTCTGAGAAAGAGCTGTTTGTAGCAAGATTTAGTCATAGCCATCCTTCGAGGGAGTGGTCTATATTTTTGCTTTATATATGTTTGAATAGTTGTCCTTCGAGGGAGCAGTCTATTAGCTACAACAATGATAGTACAGCTATCCTTCGAGGGAGCAGTCTACCTTTTGATTTGATTGGGTGACCTTGAATATGTTTTGACATATATTTTTTTTTTTTTAACAGAGTCTGGAGTCATGGACAAGACTATAGAAGTTCAAGGGCTCCCTTTTATTAGGACAGAGCATCCATGCATCACAAAAGGGTTATAGAGGATTTGTTTAGAGGAATAGGGTTGAATGGAATGAGGATTAAGAGGACAAGGATTGCACAAGGGATGAGCTCAAGTTAAATGTCAAGTGGACGAGTACTCAACTAACAATAGAATGGTCGCAGATGCAAGGCATTAAGAGGCTCAGGTTCTGGACATCCATCGAGAGAAGATAGATGATAAGTCCCTGACCCATACTTGTGTGTGATGATGAAAGGTTCAAGCCAATTAGGGGCAAACTTGCCTCGTTTACTTTGCTCCATATTGGTCACATGCTGGTTATAATTAAGAAGTTGGTTGATGTGGTTGTTGATTTGTCGAGACTGGTTGAGGGTCGGGTTGAGATTGGTGTTTGGTCATGATTAAGAGGTTAAGGTTGATGATTAGTCAAGGTTTGGTTGCTTGGTCGAGGTCTGGTTTGATGATTGATTGAGGTCATGGTTGATGTGTGATTGATGTTTGGTTGAGGTCACAATAGGCAGTATAAAGTCGAACTCCCCCCAGCATTTGGTGGTAGGAAGAATTTCTAACACCCAGTGCAGATGAGATGGAGAGAAGATGAGGGGGAGAGACCTAGGTACCCCATCTAGTTGATAGGTTAGGGGTTCCCAAGCGAATGGAATTTAGGCATTGAAAAAGTTAGGAGGGATGGAAACCACCGACTCTGTAGGTGAAGGAGGAGGAATGGGTGAGCGTGGAGGAGATTGGTCAATGGTTGGCTTGGGGCAAAGGTCTGTAAAGGCCTGAGTGGGGTCATGATATCCCAGGCCATATCGTTTCTTGGTATCAACATCGTTGAGCGGCTCGATGGGCTGATGGGAGCCCTGCTCATAGTGTCTAAAACCAAAACCCTTCCATGCACACCTGTAAAGGTAAGTGTGTGCAAAGGCGGGGTTGCCAAGAAATGAGAAGTCTGATGTGAATGGTTGGGGTGAAGAGAGAGGGTTGCCATCAGTAGGAGCTTGATTGAGCCCCCCATAGACAAGAGTGGTTCAGAGGTGAGGAGGACCATAAGGCACGACCATCCCGATCTGATGGTCATAACTAGGGCTGTGGTGAAGGCATCCATACTCTTGTGGAGTTTGGAACATGTCTAAGGTCAACAAGTGATATTCCCCTAGTGAAAGTTGCTGGAAGATGTCTTCCATGGGGTATTTGGTAGTCGCTTGAAGAGGAAGGGTGAGGGCGACCGCCGGTTGTGAACTAGTTGAAGCTTTTGCGGATGGAGGTGGTGCTGGGGTTGATGGCTTGATAGGAATGAGGACGTCACTTGGACGGTAGGTGGTGTTACAAGTTTTGAAGGGTGAAGGGTTAGTGGGAATGGTGTGGACTTGCCCATCATGCTCAAATTTCACACAATAGTGCAGGGTGGAGGGGACACAGGCCATGGCGCAGATCCAGGGGTGGCCCAGTAACATGTTGTATTGAAACTCTCCTTCGATGATATAGAAGAGCTCTAGGACTATGCATGGACCAATGCGAATGTGAAGAACAACTGTGCCAATGATTGTGGCAGTGGTGTCATTGAAGGAGCGCAAGATCACATCAGTTTTAGAGATGCAATTCTTGGGAAGAGCAACTGATCAAAGGCATGGGTGGAGATAATGTTGATGTTGGCACCTCCGTCGATCATAATGCATTTAATGCATGTCTAATCAACATAGGCAGTGATGAAGAGGGCGGCGTCCTGATCTTCTGTGTTGGATGTGGGAATCTCAGAATCAATGAATGTGATGGAGGTGATAGGAGATAAAGAGTGGATGAGGGCAGTGAGTGGTTGGGGATCTTCAGGTTAGACCTCCGCTGCCTGCAGGGCTTGGATAAGGGCTTGGCGATGCTGAGGCAAGGTTTGGATGAGGTCATAAAGGGACATCTTCACAGGTGTTTGGTGAAGTTGTTTCAACATGGAGTCATGAATCGGCCCAAAAGAGGAAGAAGAAGAAGGCTGAGATGCGCCAAGAATAGAAATTTTAGGCTTGGGCGGTTGAGGCAGCTTGACGAAAGGGTAGGTCCAAGGGATGGCGGCTTTTTCTTTTGCCTTGTCCTTTTGTGACCTAGTGGTTATGTGGATAGCATTGATTTCAAAGATAGGAGGTGAAGAAGGGGTCATGGCCTGCTAGTGAGATGTTGATGTGGTTGAAGAGGTTAGATGGGAAGGTGTCGAGGGTTGGTCAAGAGTGTCCTCAAGGAGAAGAGTGTCCTTCTCCATATAGCAGTGAATGACGGCCTTGAGGGCACAACAAGTCTCGGTATCGTGTCTTAGTGTATGATGGTATAAACAAAGTTTTGTGTCATCGAACCAGGAGGGCTTGGACCCGAGAGGTTGGAAAGGCCTGATGGGTGGAAGGGTTATGCTGGAAGTCTGCAAAATTTGATGCAATATCAACTAGTATGAGCCCACTAAAGGGTCTGTGCTAGTCTATGTGTGTGATGCTGGTGACTTTTGCTTAGGCAGAGTTGGAGGAGGTTTCTGTACCACCTTTTGGGTTGATGGTGCGGTGATAGGCAAAGACGACACTTTCTTCATGAGAGGTACCACCTTTTTAAGGGAGGGCAGGCTAGAGATAGGTAGAGGAAGCAAAGGAGGCAACTGGATTTGATTAGAGGTCAGCGTGGGAAGGACTCTGGTCAGGGTCGAAGGATGGGAGCCCAAAATTGAAGGTAATGGTGATGGGGGAGGAGGCATTCACTTCTGTGGTCTGGCAGTCTTCTTTAACTTGGTTGGAAGACTACTATTGGTCAAGGTCTGGTCTAAGTCAACCTTCACTTGCAGGTGAGTGAGGGTAGAGACAGGGTGAACGCCAAGTGACTTGATAGGTTTAGCTGGGGTGGATATGAGTTTAGAAGTGGGAGTCTGGTCTTTGTTGAGAGTCTTGGGAGATTCTACCTTGGGAGGATTGGTAGCATGAGATGAGAGGGCATGGGCATGTTGAAGAGCTTTAAGACACTCCCACAATCCCTGATGCTCCACTTTATTTGAAGGGAGAAGTCAAATTTTCTCTACTAGTCGGGAAAATGGTTGAGAAGATGTTGGATGAGGTTTGGGTCCTTGAGAGGATGTTGACAGTTGTGGGGCCGAAGATGAGACGACTGTAGTAGCCTCAGACCCATGGCATGATGAAGTCGTGACCGATTCATCCTTGGTTGGAGACGAAGGAGAGGCAGGTTCTTCCCTAGGTGGAGAAGAAATCGGAGAATGAGGGTCCTCAAGTGGGTAAAGGGTGGGGGTGATGGTGCCCTCCACTTACGATCAAGGGGTAGGAAGGGTCAGGTCCTCCATAGGCAGCAGGAAGGAGGATGGTGAGACTGGTGGTGCCGATAAGATTGAGGCGTCCTCTAAGATGAGAGAGGTTGATGGAGAACTAATTGGGGAAAGAGGTTCGTCCACACGTGATGGACTGATAAATGGACTAACCTCTTGAGGTTGGTCAGGGATGAAGGGAGAGACCGTATTGACTGTTTGAATGTTGTGTTCATGAGTGTTGTCAATCAAGGTCTGGACATTGTTTTGGGTCGGTGGATGATTGGGGAATGGTTGCTTGAAGATGTCGATCCCCTGATTAGGGGGGCATTGGGATTGTCTAAGATGAGGTCACCCTTTTCGAGCATGTCTTGGATTATGTTTTTAAGGGTCTTGAAATTTCCCGTGTCATGTTCTTTAACACAGTGGTAGTTTCAAAAGTCATTTTCCCTATACCACGCAGGGATGGCGCGTGTGGGATCAAATTATGGAGGTGGTCAGATCTGGGGGAGATTGAGAACCCCCTGTTTAACAAGTTTTTCCAGCACAGACGCGTATGATTCTCTGAGAGGAGTATACTGTCATTGTACGTATCTCTATTGGAATTGGCGGGTGGCACTCTGAGATGTGGATGGCTCAGGCTGATTAGTTGAAGGTGAAGAGGATGAAGGTCTAACGACCACAGTGTTAGCTGAAGCTTTAGACTTAGGATTGGATGAAGAAGGTTTAGAAGAAGTGGAGTCATTGGTCTTAGAGTTGGGATTATTGCTCCACAACTTAACTTTATTCTCCTCGATGGCACATAATTCAAGTTTGTGGGCCATCGTGAAGGCTTCATCGAAGGTGCGGAAGGTCTGAACCCATAAGGTGGAAGAAATATGTTTGGCGCAGGCTTGGGAGAAAATTTCAATAAGTTCAGGTTGGGGTAAGGAAAAGGAGAGTTGATTGATGAGGCCTCTCCAGCGAGCAACGAAGTCAGCTATGGATTCGTCCTCGAATTGGCAGATAGAATAGAGGTCTGTGATCGAGACCTTCTTGGTGATGTTGATGGAGAAGTGATCAAGAAAGAGTTGGGCCAGCTGTGTGAATGTAAAGAGAGAATGGCTAGCAAGAGAGCTGTACCATTCAAGCGCAGCACCAGAGAGAGACATAGAAAATGTGCATAAAATCAATGCATCATCATGGGCAATAAGGTAACAGGCATGTCTAAATGCCCATAAGTGTTATTGTGGGTCTTCCTTGCTTTGAAAGCAAGAGAATTTAGGAAGCTCCCATTGATTGGGGTATGGCTTGATCGGGACAGAAGGGTGAATGGGCTCATTGCAAATTTGCTCTTATGAGAGAGCATTGCGTGAGCCAGAAACGAAGGTCTCTAGGCTAGACATCTTGTCCATCAGCATTTTGATGATGTCTGTTGACGGATTGGTGGGTGGAGCGCCTCCTAGATTATAAGGCACTTGAAAGATATTAAGAGGGGCATATGACATGGTTGGTTACGTAGACGCAACATATGGGTGGCTAGTTATCAGGGCAGAAGTTGGAGCCAAGGGCACTTGTGTTATGGGGTTGGTAGGCACAAATTGGATAGGGGCCATCAAAGATGGTTGAGGAGTGGCCACACTTGTTGAAGGGTAGACAGTTACTCTTATGTTGATAGGTGCAAGAGTAGGGGGGATAGAGACCACTAGGTTTTGGAAAGGTGTAGGATTTGGTTGAGTAGTTTGAGGTTGAGGGGGTATTAGAACCCCCATGGAGGTAGGTCTAGAAGGAGAGGCTAAATTTTGAAGGTAGGAGACAGTTGGGTTATTGGTCAAGGTGTTGGCTTGATTGTCTATAGGTTGAATTATAGATGCTGTTGATGTGATCATTGTCTTGACTAAGGAAGTCGACATCCCATAGATTGGGTTGCCTAAGGAGTCTTGCATTTAGCTATGTGCGAGATAGTGCTGCAAGGCTTTGACGTTGAGGTCCAAGAATCATGTGAAATCTTGGTCCCCTTCTGGGACAATAGGAGTCTGGGGCGGGGTTAGACGAGTAGGAGTTCTTTCAGTCTCTGAGTGGAACTCCATTACAGGACTGGTTATGGATGGGGTAGACGGAAGTGGTTGATGCCTCGCGTGTTTGACTAGAGCCTTGGCTTGACTTCGAGTCAAAACCATTCAAGGAAAACAGGGTCAAGTTTCAGAAAACTGTATTTTTTCAGTTTCAGAAACTCAGAATGTGGTTTTGATAGAAAAAGGAGTGGGTTTTAAGGTTGCTATTTTTTAAAAAAAAAGAACTGTGACAGAGACTGACGTCGGTTGAAAAACTGATGTCAGTGAGAAATATGGCTGGTGTCGGTCAGATAACCGATGCCGGTGAGAAAAGGATACCGACGTCAGTGGTAAAACTGAGGCCGGTGACTGTGTTTTCTAGAAACCTAAAAGATTTGAGAGTTTTTGAAAAATAGGAAGAAGATCATCCTCACTACCTCAAACAAGCAGATAAGAACAGAAAAGGTGAATAACACAAGCAGAGCCTAAGCATAAAATCCCTAGAAATAAATTATTAAGCTCGTGTGGCTTATGCCTTAAAGTGATGTTTGGGAAGATTGGCTTGAAGAATGGGTCCTAGAAGAGGTAGTCTATGGATGGTTTCAGGTCTTGTTTAGGTGCTCAAGAAGTCTGTATTAGGTTCGATACGCGGCCTGGTGCTAAGGAGCAAGCTCCCCTCACTTCATGAGTCCAGTGATAAGCTGGTCTCGCTTAGCCAAAATATACCTTGCCTAGAGATTATCCTCTACTAGAGAACGGAGTGGGCTTTCCCCTTGGTGATGAAATCCAAGTGAGATCGCCAGGTAGGGGTAAGGTATCCGCTGGGTGATGAAATCCCAGTCGGGCCTTGTCTCAGGTATTGTTTGATGTTTGATTTGTGCATGTGGTTTGGTTGTGTAACATCAAGTGATCTACGATTTATTTAATATGCGGACTAATTACTAGATGTTGACTAAGAAATGCAAGCAAGCAGAAATGCAATGCAGTGTATTTTAATGCCCCAAGTCGAAATGTTAATTTGGAATGAAAACAAGTGGAGAAAGGGTGAAGAGTATGATTTTTGACTAGTCTAGAAATGCAAGAAAAGAAAAGAAACGTTCTTTTTATTTCTGCTTATAATGCCTTTTGGAAGATAAGAAAGAGGTGAAGAGGGAGAAACTTAATGCACCTAAATGAAAAAAAGAAGGAAAGGAACCCAAGGAAGGCCCTAAGGGTCCCACCGAGCATGCCAGAATGTTTCTACGCTAATTTGTTTTTCACATTCAAAGAGAGAAAATGAGAAACTAAAGAAATGGTCAAGGCTTATGTACCTGGATGTAGTCTGCGCACCATAATCTAGGCACTGTGGGAACTCCTCTTTAGCTATGGAGGAATGACACCTGCAAAAGAAAGACACTCCAAACACGAGAAATGTTAGATAAGGAGATGGTGGGTTGTCAAGTGAAAGCTTAATCCTAGAAGTATGAAAACTTCCTTAAGGGATGTCAACCCACTAGTCAATAAAAAAAGATGTCTGATAAAAGATAGAATATCAAAATACTGAAATGATAACAGAATGGAAAGGAAATGGAAGACAAATGCTTACCTAAAAGAAGCTGTCAGCCTGGTCACATTTGCCGACGTCGGTGGTCCTACCGGCATCGGTTGTCAAGGTCTGTCGACGTTGGTTAGTCTGCCGACGTCGATGGGGGAAGTGATCAGTGTCGATCGGGGCAGCAGTCTATGGACGAGTCGGGCCAGGTTTCAGGTATGTGGACAGGGTTTAGGGATGCACAGAATGCTCTGTGGTTTTGTTTAAGGGTCACAGAGGTCTGTTTAGAGGTCTGAGGGATTACTTGGAGGTTTGAGGGACTTGTCTCAGATCTGAGGGACTGAGAATGTTGTATGGGACTAGACTGAAAGGGTTACAGGGCAAAAAGGAAAGATGGACGGGAGACAGGGGTCTGAGAAGGCTTTTCAGCCTCTCAGGGAAGGATCAGGGAAGTGGTAGATAGTAGATAGGATAGATAAATGAAATCAAATGAAATAATGAAATTGCTTACCTCCTGCTTCTTGATTGAAGAATGGAGGACCCTGATGTTGGAGCTGTAAAAACTTGTTGCAAGAAGAAATCACTGATACAGAGTACCTGTACTTACTACTGTTGCTGTACGAGGAAGAGAGAAAGGACAATACGAATACCAGGAGAGTCAATAGAATTCTATTCGTGCGTGGGGGGGGGGTCTACAACAGATGTAAGAAATGGTCTTGAAGGCTGCCGACGCCGGCAGGATCGCCGAGGTCGACCGGAGTGTAGCCGACATCGGCGGCAAAAGAATGGGGACAGAGGCTAAAATTAGCCTCTATCCATTCTTGCATGCCACCAGGTCAAGGGGTCATGAGGAAAATGGTCATGGAAAGGCTTAATGGGCACGGGAGAGAGGATAAATGGGAGATTTGGGGTAATAAAGGCTAGGAGAGAGGTGGGGGGATCCAAGGAGGGGATCCAAGGTGGCAAGGGTGAGGTGGAAAGGGGCCAAATATTTAATTATTTTAATTTGATAAATGGAGGGGGTTGGGACAAGGGTTAGGATATGGGTCGAGGTGGACAAGGGGGGAGGATGAAAGATGACCAAGGTGCAGACACATTTTTGGGTGTCTACAGGTTGAGCAAGTAACATATCAAAAACTCTTACACTAGGAATAATAGTGAATGGTGTGGCCACGTGTGTTGGACCAACTTATAGAGGAAGTAAAATATCACCCAATGAACTATATATGTGTCCACTAAATCCACTGATAACTATGTCTATTAGGGTAATACCCTACTCTAAATATCCCAAATGCTATAATAATGTCATAGTTCACATGTTCACACTAGATCTATTATCTATGAGAACACTTTGAATAAGATGATTATGAATTTAAGATTTGATAAAGAGTGCATGATAATCTAAATCATCCTCAACTATCTCTTATTCTGAGAAAGAGATGGAAGGTCTAGCTAGAATTCTAGAATTGTATACACTAATCTGTTACTCAAAGGATGTAACTCAATTGAATGTGCCCTATAGGTATCTAGTGTGGGATGTTCATGATATGCATTGTGAACACTTGATGTATCTCCTATCTCTCATTTAAAATGTTGTGGAAAAGGGTCTAAAAATATTTTCAAAGCTTTATCCTATGTTTGATTTGCCTGAGGAGGCTAAAGTGAAGTGCCAAGATCAATAGTATTATCATCTATCAAGTCTTGTATCTTATGTTTCAAACTGATGCATTTCTTTGTTATATGGCCTGGTACCTTATGAAACTCACAAAATGCATATTGGTCATATCCCTATGTAAGAGGCTTTGTTGGATCAACTTCTTGAATAGGAGGGAGAGATATGATATTACATTCCAATAACTATTGTAAAACTCTAGCCATAGAAACTAGTAGATTGGTAAAATTTCACCGAGGAAGTGATGATAAAATCACTCATTGAGAGGGATCTAAAGCCACATTGACTATAGGTTGATTTTAACTCTTTCTATCATTGACCTTGACTTTATATGATACTTTGCTATTACTCTCATTTGTCATTTTTGATATACTTGTGTACTTGAGTTTGCCTATTGAAATTAATTCGACTTCCCTTTCCTTTATTGTATGACATAACTCAGTGAAGGAAGAGAATATTTTGAACATTATTGATTCATGAAAAGCTGGTAAAAGACTCTATTTGAAGAGACCTTGTAACTCTTAATTGGCCATGGGGCTAGTCATCTTATCTAAGATAGTCTTATATCAAATAACATAATCTGTGAGATGCTTATTTGACCTTTGTTTCTATTGTGAAACTTGGGCATATGAAACCTTATCACCAATGTTATTAATAAAATGAGATAGGAACATGTTAGCTAAAGGATTGAATGCATTGACTAACTCATTATATAGACTATAGAACCATTGTAAAGCATAATCCTTTAGACTCTATGGAAATAACTTGGTAAGTATCCAGTCATTTGGCACATATTCCAAGTATACTACATGAAAATCTCTTAAATGTGTCTCGAGATCACCCTTGCCATCATATAGAGTAAGCTTGGGTTGAATGAAACCTTGTGGCAAGAGTGTATAATCAATATGGCATGCCAATGGTGTATGTTGTAGAGCAAAAGAATATAAATCTTGTGTAAGTCTAGAGGCACCTTTCTCAATATGTAGCACCTTGGATTGAAGAGATCTTATCTCTTACACAAGGGCTACCACATCAGGAGACAAAGATGTATTAGCTATATCTAGTGGCATAGAGGAAGGTTGGGCTGCTATATCGAGTTGTTGAGATATAGTTTCCCCTATAGTGTCATTTATAACTAGTTTCTCTAAAGGAATGGAAGAATCAACTTGTTTAGCCTTTTTTATTTCCATGATAGATTGTAGAATAAGAGTAAGATCTTGGGATTTTTTGAAAATTTTGTAGGAACAAATATTTGTTCAGGATAACTTTATTCTTTATAATTGGTGGAAGTTGATCAAGAGTTTTATGTGGTGGATCATGGACATCAGTGTTTATATTATTATTATTATTATTATTATTATTATTATTATTATTATTATTATTATTATTATTATATTTCTCTTTGTGGAAATTATCCTCATTGAAATTAGTGTAATCTGGATGTGTAGAATCTATAATAGTAACTTGAGTTGGTTTTTTTATCTATGGTATGTGATCAAGTTGAAGGAATTTGGGTGAATTCATAAGGGTTGCCACTAAGTCTTGCACTTCATCTCGAAGGAAGAGATGCAAGTATCTTAGGTGGTATAAGGAAAACAACTTGAATAATGGAAGAAAATATTAAACAAATATAATCTAAACAAGAAACTAGAATATGCATAAAAAAGATTTGAAGCTCACAAACATGTAAGGTGATACCTCAAGAAGAAAATAGGAGCTAGTACATATAACTAGGGTTTTGAATGAAAATATTTTAAAATTAATAATAAATTTTAAAATTTGATGCAAATTTATAATTTGAATATGTAAGTAAATAATCAAAAAAATATAGGAAAAATATTGGGAAAATATTGAGACCTAGTATGGGCAACTAGGGTTTGAAAGAAAATTATTTTAAAATTTAAAGCTAATTTTTTATTTTATTATGCAAGTAAATAAAAAATATATATAGAATATATTGGGTTAATATCGGGACCTAGTATGGGAATCTAGGGTTTGAAAAAAAAATTACTATGAAATTTTAAAATTTAATGCTAATTTTTTATTTTATTATGCAGGTAAAAAATCAAAAAAGTATAGGAAAAATCAGAAATAGATTTACCCTAGGGTTTTTAGGGTTTTTATGTGCAACCAAAGTAAGTTGGGTTCACCAAATGATTTAACTATTTTGGGAATATTGGTGTATTATTCCTAGTTTAGTTAAAGGTTTGGAATAGGAAATTAGTAAATAAATATGTAATAATTAAGCTAATAATTTTTAATAATTTGACTATCATTTGAACCTTTATAAAAATAGTAATAAGAGAGAGAAAATAAGACTTATCTATAAATTGAGTGAGATAGCTATTGTAGAGATTGAAATTCACCATGTAGGACTGGGACACCATCACAAATTAGGATCTAGCCTTTATTTATTGTTTGGATAGGAATGCCAAAATAGGACACCTTAAGATCTAGTTTTATATTCCTATTCTACCTAATCTTTTTGGGTTTTAATCATTGTGTCCATGTGAGCTTCCCTATGAAATTTTGAATGTTTGATGTTTGCATAACTCCTTGTAGATATGATTTTGTCTTCAAACCCTAGACTCCATTATGCTTTGGCAAACTTTGGGAAAGATGGGTGGATTAGTGTGTGTAAGATGCACTGAATGTGTATCCACACCCCTTATGTGGGCACACTACCTACATACTAATACTTTGAAGAGGGATCAATCCATATGTAGTTTTCCCACTTGATGTGTTTTGTGCAATTGTGTGTATGAAGATGCAAAATGCTAAAACTAGGTGTGCTTCAGGTGGCTAAGGACTGGTGCAAGGATTTAGATGTGATTTTAATAGTATTGGTTAGATGTATGCAGAGAATAGGGAAATTTTCCTTAGTAGTCTCACTTGTATTCTTGCTTGCTTTGTGATATTTTCCAACCCCTTTTAAATTACCTTTGAATAGGCTTTTATAAGGATTTGTTGGTCATGGGTTGAATGTGCTCACATTAGGTTGACAATAAGGGGATATGATCTAGAATAAATTGATCATTGGATGTAAAAATACACTTGCATAGGAGCACCAAAAATGGACACTAGAGGGCCCAGTGCTAAGTCCAATTTGGGCACTATAGTCTCAAGCTAATGGGACCTAGAGGGATAGATTTGTCATGGAAAGAGAAATCTAGCTGAGCTAGGATCAGGTCTAGAAGGCTATGAATGATTGGGAATTGGTGAAATATGTGTAGGAGGGTCATGAGATCAAGCAAAAAGGACCTAATGGTTTAGGTGTCATTAGCCATATTCAAGTTACCATTTTTCACATTTTATGACTACAACAATGTTTCATAGTTAGATAAGATTCTTATTAATTCAAGTACCATATAAACTTAACATATATTTGCCTAATTCCATTCACATGAGAAAAACTTAAACACATTCAATAACCATATTTAATAATCCTTTTATGAAATCTTAAGGAGAGTGATCCCCTGAGTTTCTCACTAAATAACCATTCTCGTGATTATTCAGAGTGATAATATATTGGTTAACATTTTATTAATACATAATCTATGTAGAAGATACTTTTCATAACCCTTAAATTAAATATAGAACCAAGGTCTATATGGAACCTTTCATTCATTACTCTAATTCTTGACTAAAATTCCCACCAATGTAGGAATTGTCTTATCCAATACTTAGGATTTTGACAAATTAATATATTCATAATAAGTAGTGATTAAAATTATGTTCCCATATATTAACCTTTGTTTCCACTTTGACTCAATTCTAATAAAGGTGCACAATATCCAAATTTCATAATAGTATTCACATTCACCCTAATAATATATATCATTGATAATTAAATGATAAGATATAGTTGCAAAAGATTAATTATTGATAAGTTCCAATCAATTTCATCTAAACACAAAATATCTTAATCATAATGCTTCAAATTAAAACTTTCATTGTGGAGAGAAGTAAAAATAAATGTCATGACTATGATAAGGTATTCTCACATAACTAAATAGTATATAATAAAAATTATCCAATTCATGCAAAGATCCTATATTTGTTTATTCCTATACACATGCCATATTGTCCTATTTTTTATATAGTATTTAATACAATACAATCACATGACATGTTATAAATAACAAAGATACAACACTACCCTTATTAATCCATGTTACTCTCCACAAAGAAATAACCATATTGTGAGGGATTGACAATTGAGGACACTATAAAATCTAATCAAAATTAATCACAAATGGAGTCTTAATATTATAGTTTAAAATATGGGAAGGTAAAAAACTTGAAGATTGTGTTATACTTTAAAATTATAATTTTACCATAGTTTGATAAGTTTAGAAGTTAAGTATGATCTATAATAGCTTATAACACATCCAAGAAACCAATATACTAATATATGATAGAATGTTATAGCCATATTTTGGATTCTAATATGCATAAATTTACAATATCCACTATGAATAAATGGTTGAAAGGGAAACATAAAATGCTTCTAATTTAGAACTAAGGATTTTACTTTATGCACCATTACAATGTCAAACAACAACTTATGTAGTGAAGGACAATGTTGCATCTAAAATAATGCCAAACGTCACTCATGTCAAGTGTTTCTATTAAAGTTTATTAATGAAACCTTAACATTAAAATTATTCGTAAGAGAAATATAAGTAAACAAATTAAGACAAGTAATATCAAATAAAAGATATAATTCATAATGAACACATAATTGATTTTTTTGCGTGATGAGGAGAGCGGACGAACAGGGTGCACTTGGGGAAACCAGGCATGATGAGTCTTCAGCAGGCTAGAATGATGGCCGCAACCCCCATGGAATGGACGCCAAGAATAAAGAATCCCTGTATGTAAGTGAAAGGGCAAAGATCTAGAAGATTAATGGATGCCTCCCACGCAACCAAGACCATCCTGTTCTGGTTCTGGATCCAAACACTGTAAAAGAGGACGTGGATTACTTATCATCACATGCCCTAATCTATAAATTTCTGGGAATTCAAATCCCTTTGGCTGCCTTGGATGCCTGGATCCGCCGCTCCTGGCAGGTGGAAGGTGACTTTGATGTTATGCTGGCTGGAAACAGCTACTTCATGGTGAATTTCTCCTCTGTGGCCGATCGAAATCAAATTTTCAAAGGTGGCCCGTATTTTTATGACCGTATTGGGTTGTTTATTAAACCGTGGCACGTGGGTTTTAACTCAGTTGAAGATTTTCCTTCTCGAGTACCTGTGTGGGTTCACCTACCACGACTCCCTCTAGAATTCTAGCGTGAGGACATCCTGCGTCAGATTGGGGCCATGCTAGGGACGCCAACTGCAATATCACACCAGTTGCTTGACAAAAAGGTAATTACATATGCCCGTATCTGTGTTGATATTGATTTGAATAACCCCCTGCCAGATACTATGGAAATTTGCTTGGGTTCTGTTTCTTGGCTTCAACAATTGGATTATGAAGCTATCCCCTTCCGATGCCAGTTTTGCCATGTGTACGGGCATCTGCAACATCAATGTCCTCATGCTCCAAAAAGTGCTGACACTTCCGGTGGGCCCCCGGGAACAAGGATGACTTTTGAGGATAAAGGAAAGGGACTTTCAGCATTTCCAGGGAGTAGTAAAGCACACTATGACGGAGCAGAAAAAGGAAAGGCTCAGTTGGATTCGACAGTTTAGGGAAAAGGTTCAGAGAAGGTAAACGGCATAGATTTGGATGGTTTCACCCCAGCTCGACGTCGGGCTAAAGGGCATGGTCAAAAATGTCCAAATATGGACCGGTGTGGAGAAGCTAGTTTTAACCATTTTGAAGCTCTTGACAATATGGTAATTGAAGAGGGGCTTCCTCTTATTGTTTAGGATAGGAGCCTAGGATAGATGAGCGTCATCCTAGCCTCAATGACACTCAGGATATGATTGTCCAGTAGACCATAGAGGATGTTCTTACCCCTGAGGACGGTGCTCTAATAGCTCTCCCAGCTACACAAGATAAGGAAGTTTGCTGGGCTGATTTAGTAAAGGATAGGGGGACGCCCAGTAAGGAGAAGGACACCTCACCCGCCCTGGGTCTTATGCAGAGGCCTTTTAAGAAAGCTTTGGTTTCGACCCCATCTAGAGTTGGCCAAAGGAAGGACCAGGATAAACTCAAACTTACAGGTGATTTGCTAGTTGAGGTAGGGGTAGTCAAGACCCTGGATGAGCACTTCCCTCACCCTTCCTCATGATTGTGCTCTCGTGGAATGTGAGGGGTTTGAATAGCCCCCAAAGGCAAAAAGCTTCGTGTCAATTAGTTTTTGATCAATCTCCAGATATTTTCTGCATCCAAGAAACCAAGCTTTCCGTGGATTCTCTGTTGTCTTGTGCTCCCATTATTTGGGTCGGGGGCCAATGGCAATGTGTGGGGGCTAACGGGACTTCTGGGGGTATAGCTATGGGATGGGACCCCAGGAAAGTTGTTCCAATTTAGTGGATGTCTTCCATCTCTACTCTCTCAATGGTCGCCTCCTCTATGGAAACAGGGGAGATAATCTTGGTGACCACGGTTTATGCGCCTACTGATTTTTTCGGCCAGCAAAGGCTATGGGAGCATATCCGGCATGTCAGAGGCTGCCACCCTTTCTTGTCGTGGTTGGTTGCTGGGGATTTCAATGCAGTTCTTATCCTGGAAGAGAAGAGTGGAGGTTTGATGCGGCTTGGACCCTCCTCTCAGCTCTTTCGGCAAAACATTGAGCTCTTACATCTCTCAGATGTTAAGCCTTGTAATGGTCTCTACACCTGGAGTAATAGGAGAAGCGGGGATGTGGCTATTTCCGAACACCTTGACAGGTTCCTTGTTTCCTATTTTTGGCTTTCTGGATATATGTCAATTTCTTCTGAAATTCTTGATTGGAGGGGCTCTAATCACTAGCCGATCAGGCTATCCATCAATTGTGTTAAGACTCCTAAGAAGTCACCTTTCAAATTTCAGTTAATGTGGCTACGTGACTCTTCTCTCCACGACCTGATGACCCATTGGTGGAGACAGGGAGCCCTCGAGTATGGTACTGTAATGTACTCTTTCTCCAAAAATCTGCAGTATGTCAAGCGCAAATTGAAATATTGGAACAAATTCTATTTTGGCAACCTTCATGCTCAGAAGGAAAAGGCGCAAAACTAGCTGGATGTCCTTACCCGACAAATTAGGGACACAGGTTTGACGGAGGATCTCCAGGTTGCTAAATCACAAGCGATTGCGGATTTAGCAGAATGGGAACTCCGCGAGGAAATCTATTGGAAGCAAAAGGCCCGGATTGAGTGGCTTCAGGAAGGTGACAGGAACACTACTTTCTTCCATAACTCTGTGCAGGGTAAGCGCAACAGAAACTCCATAAACTCCCTTATTGGCACGGATGGGACACAGCTGTCCTCCTCCCAAGCTATATCCAGGGAGGCTATTCAGTACTTCTCTAATCTTTTCTCGGCTGACCCACCCACTGAAGAGGTGGCTGAAAATACAATTTTAGAGTGCATCCCATCTGTTGTTACTACAGGAATGAATAATTCTCTTATGCGACCAATTGGTATGCCAGAATTGGAAGGAGTGGTTTTCAGCCTAAGAAAAGGCAAAGCCCCAGGCCCGGACAGTTTTCCAGCTGAATTTTTCCAAGAATTTTGGGATATCATCAAGCAGGATTTGTTAGCTGTGATTCAGGAATCTTATTCCAGCAAGGAGATGCTCAGGGCTTTGAATGCTACCTTCTTGGTTCTTATTCCAAAGCAAGAGCAGGCTGATCAGCTAGACCTTTTTAGACCCATTGCACTTTGTAATGTGGTGTACAAAATCATTACCAAGCTCTTAGCAGAGAGACTTAAGGCCTGTCTTCCTGCAGTGATTTTTGAAGAGCAGGGGGGCTTCGTTGCTGGCAGGCAGATTTTAGATGGGATTGTTATGGCTGCGAAGGCTATCCACTCCATGAACATTTCTTAGGAGCATGCCATGTTCATAAAGTTGGACATGGCAAAGGCGTATGACAGGGTGAACTGGGATTTTTTGTGCAAAATTCTCCTTGCCTTCGGTTTTTGCCAGGATTGGGTTAGTTGGACCATGAGTTGTGTTTCCACTACCTCCTTCTCGGCCTTGATCAATGGAGAACCTACTGAGTTGTTTGGAGCTTCTAGAGGTCTGTGCCAAGGGGATCTACTCTCTCTGTACCTATTTATTATCTTGGCTGAGGGACTTGGCTGGCTCATCAAAGCTCGTGTTTCCCAAAACTAGCTTCATGGATGGAGATGGGGGAATGGTTTGACTGTGTTGACGCATCTCCAGTTTGTAGATGACACCGCTCTTATTGGGAGAGCCCGTATTCGAGAAGCTGAGGCTCTTCAGCTTATCCTTGATACTTATCTTGCTGCCTCTGGACAGAAAATTAATGAGCACAAGTCCTCTCTCCTGTTCTTTCATACTCCTGAAGCCATTCAGAGGAGGATTGCAGATATCCTGAGGTTTCAAATTTAGAGTCTCCCCCTCACTTACTTAGGGGTTCCTATTGTGCTGGGAAGACAACCGTACCTTTTTTGGCAAAATGTGCTAGATAGATTAAGTCAGAAAGTGAACCACTGGACCCATAGGTGGTTGTCTACAGCTGGAAGGGTGATTCTCCTGTAGGCCGTGATCCAGGCCCTTCCCATATACAGGAGTATGGTGCAGGCTGCTCCGGTGTATTTCCTCAAAGAATTTGATGCTCTCTCACAAAAATTCCTCTGGAATGGTAACTTGCAGGGTACTCACTGGGCTCTAATTAAATGGGATATAGTGTGCCGTCCGAAGAGAGAGGGTGGCCTTGGCTTGCGCTCAGCTATTTGGTCTAGCCAAGCTCTAGCTGCCAAACTCTACTAGAGGTGGTGCTCTAGTTACTCTCACTTGTGGGCCAAGATCCTCTCCCACAAATACTTTCCTGAGATTGATCTGGTTGATATTGCTAGAATGCCTATAGAAGGCAGAGGCTCCATGGTTTGGGATACCCTCAAGCGAGGAGCTCATCTTGTGAAACAAAGTCTTTTCTAGATTTGCAATAGTGGTACTAAAGCTCTCTTTTGGAGCGACTTGTGAGATGGGCAGCGTCCTCTCATCTCTTCTCACCCGCACCTACAGGGCCTATGTGAGTCTTTCATTGATGCTGGTTGGAGCACGGTTGCGCATTACAAAGAGGCTTTCAACCTAGGTACAGCAGTTGGTTACAGGTGGAAAAATTCTTCAGATTGGCCACCGGGGGGATCGAGTGAAGAGAGATTAGAGCTGTCACACATTATAGCTGATAGAAGGTGTAGTTCACTATAGGGTAGTGATGTCCTGGCTTGGGGCGCAGCCCCTTCTGGATAGTACTCTGTCTCTTCTGGCTATCAGGCTTTGACGAAGCAAGCGCTCGGTAATATGCAGTGTTCGTGGTGGAAACGTGTATGGAATTCCTTCTCATGGCCTAAATGCAATTTTTTCCTTTGGGTTCTAACTTATAATAGAGTTCTCACTTGGGATAACCTCTGCAAGCGAGGCTTCCAAGGACCGTCCATGTGCTTGTTATGCCATGGTGACGAAGAGAACACTGCTCATCTCTTCTTCCAGTGCAACTTTGTCAGAAAAATTTGGCACTTGTGGTGGACCCTGTGGGAATGCCCATGTTGGCATGTGACCTCTCTGAGTGATTTTTGGGACAGACTGGGACACTCGCCTGCCAAATCCCCTGTTCTACAGATGGCATGGCAAGTTGGGCCTTCCTTCATTCTTTGGAACATCTGGCTGGAGCGTAACAGGAGACTTTTCCAAGGCAGTTTACAGGACTCAAAGATGGTGTGGGAGTGAATTTTGAAGTCTCTCCAAGAAACTATGTGCGCCAGGTGTGAAGATGGTGGGCCTTTGGATGCAGGGGAGGCTGTCATCCACGTGCACCTGGGCACACCTTCAGCTGACAGTCCTTCTTGGATGCCTCTAGTGCATCGGACTTGTACTCCCAGGTGCCAACAACAGCCTACCAATCGGTATGGGCATTGGTCGCCCCCTCCTGATGGCGTAATGAAGATAAACACGAATGGATCCTCTAGGGGGAACCCTGGAGCTGCAGGCATTGGAGGTGTGGCTCGGGACTGTTCAGGGGAGATCAAGTTTATTTTTTTGCATTATATCGGCTTCCATACAAATAACCTTATGGAAGCACAGGAGATTCTTATTGCTGTGCAAAAGTGCTGCCAATTGGGCAGGCAAAGGATCATATGTGAGGTAGATTCTCAGATAATTGTCAATCTTCTTAATGGCTGGATCTTTGCTAATGTGGAGTGGCAATTGGCCTCGGTGATTAAACAAATTCTTCAACTCTGTACATCCCTGGAATCGGTGGTTTTTCAGTACATTCCTCGTGAATGGAATGAATTTGTAGACTGTCTGGCCAAATGGGCCTCGGATTTCGGTCCGTCTTGGAGTATTTCTGATATTAGGATGCTTCCTTTGAATCTTTTTCAAAAACTGGCTCAACTTGTGAGCCAAGACAAAGAATTTTAATTTCCCTATTTTCCTTTGATTTCAATAAATTTTTACCCTTTTAGTTAAAAAAAAAAGATATAATTCATAATAAATACAACAAGGTAACTCGATTTTTCACAATCCACACATCACCTACACTGAAATGTTGCAATAAGAGAGGTCAAAACTAAGCTAGCAAAGCTAACTTCATTAATGATAAATAATATGTCACATTATTTTTACCAAAAATAACATCATGTACCATAAATAACTATTATAAAAAAATATATTTCTTAGCAAACCTTGCTCATATTAATATTATATTAATAATTCATTCTCATTCATAACATAATAGTTCAATATGAATAATCAATTCAAAGTAAGTTTATTTTAACCATGACCACCAAATTAACTTCTTCTAAAATAGAGATAACACATCAAGTGGATTTTCCTAAGAAAATAATTTACATGCACCATTTGCTTCTAAATATATTTACCCAATACATGGTATTATAATGCACACTTATTTGAAATATTGTCATCATGCAAACTCCACATCATATTGAAAATAAAACATTCAAGCATCTCTAAAAGTCATTCTTGAAAAATATTCACCAAAAATTTGTCCTACAAACCTAATGGTTCCCATGGATATTTAAAAAAAGTAGAGTACAACATGTTCATGAAGTCATAAAGTTCTAAGTATTTTACATTTACTATAGAAATACAGTTTTGAAAACAATAATCCTTAGTAATGATATTTATATCAACTACCACAAGTCACCACTAGGGTGTCCAAGGAAAAAATAGAAAATACACATCAATAAAAGCCATAAGATTAGAAATTCCTCCACTTAAACAATATTTCAATTAACAAATATGTGCTCATCCTTAGATATCAATGTTGTGTTCAAAATATAAATAATAACTTGGAATCAATGAATAATATTCATCAAACTCAATATACAAACAATATAACTAAAAATCAATGAAATAACCTCATGCCTGGTGAGAAACAAATTTAATTTATGAATGAATAGACATAGTTCCCTATAAAACATACAATATTTTCACCTAAATTCAAACTTACCCCAACACCTAGAATCGTGGTGGAATACAACATGAAAAGTGCAATCACTTAACTAGTGGTTTCAACACAAAAATGCATGATAAATAAAAGAGGAATTGATTTTCATAATAAACCCATTTTACTAGTGCCATCACATAGTTCCATCACAATCCACTCAAATTTAAATTATTTTAACCATATCAATATATATTGTCAAATAGAAATACAATTGTTAGCTATAATCAGTTAATTTTTGTCAACAATAAATCATTTACTTACTAAATCAAAACACATTAGTAAATATACACCCATATAGTTTCAATCAAGTTAATTAATGATTATTTCATGTAATACCTAGGGTTATATACCATTATTTATTTATAATTTTGCTAAAATAACCATAAACCAAGAAATAAACAATCTAAAGGAAGGCATATCTAATTAATGTCTTAGAAAACACCTTACTAAAATCCCATCATAAATAGGTTGGTTATGGCCATTGATGGTATTCTCAAGCTATTTGTGGCCATTATTGATAATCTTGGTACTTGTGTACTTTAGGATCTAGGCCCTGATTGTGTCCTAGACTAGTTAGAGCTCTGATCAAAATCATAAGGGCAAGGGACCTATTGAACCCTGGAATTGATCCCAAAAAACTTCCATCATAACTATCAAGCCATTAATATTAATTTCTAAATTTAATAGTTTCTAAAAAGTGGATCTAATGAAGCCTTGATTTAGCCAAAATGGGTGATTCATTATTACAATAGTTTACCTTTTCTTTTATTGAAATAAAATGTAAACCATACACCACTATGTATATAATGATACTAATAGGAACATAAATTGTTTGGCCTAGGAACTAAGGTTTTATCCTTGTCACAATCAAGTAATGAACAATTTTATCTATTAAAACAAGAAATTTTTCCATGAAATAAATAAACCAAACTATAAACCAACTTAAAAAGCCCTCACAAACACACAGTCTACTCAATTTGAGATACATGTTCATATAAGCATACTAAGGTATGCATATATGGGCTTGTACCCAAATAGATAAATAATAAAAATAAACTCTCCACACTGCCACAAGCAAAACTGTGTGAATAAATTTAACAAGAAGGAAATGATACTTTTCTTGTTTAGAGTTAAGATCCAACTCCTTTCTTTATTCATAGAATTTTCCTCCAAGTTTCCCACCTTCTCTAGCTTCAATTAGATATAAATATGTTCACCATGATCAGATTCCATGCCTTAGCTTTCCATTTATAACCCATTCAATACTTTTCAGGTGTAAGGTTCCAATAGTCATTGAAAGTAACTCAAAACAAATAGTTTATTATCAAAACTATATTTTAATCTTTTATTCATATCAAACATAACTACCACAAAACCCTAGCATTTTGGATGACAATCCAAAACAATGACATCAAGTGTGAATTCATGAATCAAATTCCTTAAAATGAATTATATAATGCTTAACCATTGGTTATGGTTAATTTTATGTCAACCATGGTATGCTTCAAACAACCAAATAATCACATAATTATTATAAAACCAAATTCCCAATGAATTTTATTATTATTACCATGGTTAAATTCTAAAATACTTATCATTATCATGATAAGACTTAAGTTTAATTGACTTTAAATTTTTATGCCATGGTTCAAGTATTTGTACTTATAAAAAAGTACCAATAACCTTGGTGATCAAAACATAGTCTATAGGTCCATGCAAAATTCAACTTCCTTGACTATAATTTATGCCATGAAATTTTTCTCATTCTTTCAATCTTGACTTCTAGTGAAAATAAGAACCCAAATATTTTCTATATCATGGATAATTTTTAAGGATACCCATGTCTAATAACAAAACATTGTTTCTAAATTAAATATAGCTATGAATGACTTCTAACAACACGAATCAAATTCAAGATAAATAATAAAGGACCAAAAGGCATAATTGGCCTAGTGCCAATGATAGCGTTAGATAAAAAAATCAACCTATCCATCACAATGTCTCAAGCCATGAACACAAGTAGGAGAAAAATGGTTATAATGATGAACTTACTTTAGTTATTAGTCATTTGACAAGTCTAAACATATTCAAAATTTTATATCTTTATAATAATCATGTTATTTCATTCGAATAATTTGGCATTAATAAAAAGAAGAAATCCACCATATTACACATTACACTAATTTAACCAAGCATGAAGAATGCCAAACATGGTCAATAAACCAATGATTACTTGTTGACTTATATTGAGGTCTAGTAAGCATAATCATTCTCATGACTTAATCATGCTCATTTATAATATGAAAATATCAAACCTTTTAAAACCAAAATCAATGTTTATGACAAGAAGTTTCACTAGTTCAACCTGCCATTGGTTACTAGATAATATGGTTTATTAAAACATATTCATCATAACCATGTTACTTGTAGACTACACAAGATATCATATAAATGTGTATATCATAATACTATCAAATAAAATTCATAAAAAACGTGACCAACATGCATAATTGACTATAAGTCAATGACGGTTGCCTAGGCAAATATGGAAAATAATCATATCTAATGATCTTGTTTAAACTGAAATTGATCTTTCCCATATAATTATGGGTTTGGATGGGGATATGATATATAAATTTCCATTTATTTCTTACATGCATTCTTGGGTGTAGTTATCCACTCATATTTTTATTTTTACCCCATAATTCCTTGCTCAGTATCAATTTTTTAGCTTCACATGTCACTCTCCACGTCCCAGTCACACTTATCTATACTTGTCACTTTATTATTTTCTAATTTTTATTACTTTGTACTACACCCACCCCAAACTATATTTTTTTTTTGGTCCTCCAGTGCATTAGTATATTTTAATCAAGTTTACCAACTATTTTTGAAAGGATAAGCATATGTATGGCCAAAAGTATGAGAAAATAACATAAAATTCATAATATATTTAGATCTACCATTGAAATGTTACAAAGCTACAAATAAACCTCCAATATTTATATCATTATTCACTCTTAAAGTTATATATACTATCAATTTTCCATCCAAGTGAGGGAGAGGTTTATAAAAATTGTGTGGAGACACTCACCTAGAAACTTATATTTCTAGCATAATGATTCCAAATTAAAATCATCTCTCAACTCACCTAACTAAGATTATGTGTTACAAATATTATTACATAATCAATGTAAAAAATAGAGTGCATAAAATTTAACCTGCATTACTCTAATTTATAAGACACATAATACATAAATTAAATGGCATATGCCTTATTAAAACATGGCTCAAGAATGATACAAATTGAGTTCAATTCAATTTAAATTCCTAAGGAACATTTTTCCATCTATAAAAATGACTTATAAGAATCATTATCTAAAATGTCATGAATGATGTAGGGGGCCAAGCAAAAACTTTGGAACTTTCTTGGGTGCTTCAAATTCATGGATTCATAGAGAAGAATAGGGGCCCCTTATACTAATATTTTTAAATTTATTTGGTGATCATGTGAAGCATTATATCAAGCCTTTTTTGTAGTCTTGATCCATTGAGAAATAGTGTAACATTAATCTACCTTCATCAAATCTTGCATCTGTACATCTAAATTTGTGTTGTCATTATGGCATCCCACCCAAGTAATGTCAAAATATGGAACCATAAACTCCATTGGTAGAACAATTTCTATCCAAAACACTAGGTGAAAAGGTGTGGACTTATTAAAGTGATCTTAAGTGGTCTAAAAAGTTAAAAATATAGTTTAAATATGGTCATCCCAATATTTCCACCTAACATCATTGATATTGCTAAGACAGTTTCCCAATATCTTATTAAAAGCCTCCATAGTCTCATTCACCTATGGATGGTATGGTGATGTTTTATGTTGTTTGATCATAAACTCAAACAATAAAATACGCATTGTCTCATTTATGAAATGATTAACTCAATCATCGTTCAAGCTCAAAGGGAATCAATACTAGTTAATTTTGTTTTCCCACATGGAGCATGTTGTTATAGTTGTAGTATAGTTTTTAATTGGTGTAGCTTTGACCTGCCTATGGAAATATTTAGTTTTAGTAATGATGTAGCACATGTTGAACCTACACATAGTGGGGGAGATATGTGCTATAAAGTCTATGTCCAAATTTTCAAATGGGCCTTTCATGATAATTGAGATTAGGAGAATATCATCTCTATGATTTAATTTCCGGACCATTTAAAATCACCACACTTCTATGCATACTCTTTTAGATCCTTAATAAAGGTAGGCCACTATAATCTATATATCAAGAATATTTAGGTAGTGGATTCACTATTAAAATGTCCACTAGTATTCCTTAATTCCCCTCATAAAACACACCATCATGCTCATGTTAAAAAATGCATCATTTTAATATCTCAACATGCCCCAAATTTTATAGTTACCCCATGATAATTTGATAAGGGTGGTGTGAATATATATTTGCTTATTTTATTTAGTGGAATAGTTCTTATGTAAAAATATAGATTTAAAGAAAGTATCAATATTTACCAAGTCCTTTAGGATGTGTTTAAATTTATACAACTAAGCATTTGACATGTCATTTTTAATCAAATGTGTAGTCTCTCTAGTCCTGAAGCATGGTAGGTTGTATGGTCCCAAAATTTTCTTTCCCAAATTCATAACCATAGAAAATAAGAAGTTTTTAAATAATACTATCCTTAGGTAGATGAAATTTTATAAAATGATCTTATTCACCAAGTACTTCAAATATTAAATATCTATGAATAACTTAAAGGGAGTGGCTAACAAGTACTAATAGAATTTATAGAATGACTAGATCATTAAAAATGATTTGAACTCTATATTTTTCTAGTCCTACTCAGTGGGCATGATATTTATGATTGTAATTATTTTCACTTATATTTTCACCCTTGATTAGATTCTTATCTCTCATCATCCAAGTGTCACAATGGAAACATCTCACTTATTATGGGTAAATAATTTGGGTAAGATGAATCTCTAAAAGGGCTAGTTCCCTTAATGCACTCTTTGAAACACTCTCTTATTTATCAACTTGGTATGAAAATGGTTAAGAAGTCAAACAAATAAAACTAAAAGATGATACACTAATATTTTATTTCCTCTTATTGACTTAAATTATACTACTTAGAGCAAAACAAAGCTTTGTTCACATAAAACTCACAACACAAGACAAATTGTTACATCAATGTTTCATATGCTAGGTTCAAAAAGGTATTTTGATACTTAAGAGGGTAATTAATGATTACTTGGCAGAATATATTCATGAAACAATTATAAAACACTTATAAACTTAAAATATAACACTAAAAAAGACTTGTAACAATTACTCTTTTACACACTTGGTGAACAATCAAGGATAACATGCTAGAAAATATCATCTTCTACTGAACAAGACCAAAAAGATTACAAAAACACTCAATTGTATATAATTTAATTAGGAAAATTCATTTTTTTATTTCTTCAAGAGACATTAAATTAAAAAATTAGCCAGGTTTTCACCATCAACTAATGGGGGCTGCCCAAAAGAGCTAAAATAGTCACTATTTATAACATTTGGAAGAGGGACGAGATAAGGGAAGTCGAAAGGTCACTTAGACACCTATTAATTTGAGAAAAAAGGTTAAATTTTCATGATAAATATATTTGAAAATAATTTTTCAATTTTAGGAATTCCAAGTGTCCATACAAATCATTAAACTTATGAAAAGTGGCATGAAACTCCTTGTCTTGGCCTAGACAATTGGCTTCATGATTTGAACCTGTTTGAATGTCCTAAAATTGAATAGGGATAGGTATAATTATTTTAATGAGAGTGAATGATTTAATAAATTTCTCTACATGTATTTTTTTTAGTCTTACTCATTTGAAATCTTTCGAAAGTAAGCCATCACTACTTATAGTCTAAAAAAATCCTTTTCTTTGTTACCCCTCACACTTGGCCTCAAAATTAGCATATGTTTTCCATAAAAATATATGTGATTTATTTTATGACACTTGGAAAGACCCTCCATGGCCTTAGACTTCTTAGGTGCACCTTAAAAAGACATCCACTTGAGGTTTTCACACTTTTCACCCTTATGTTCGCTATGCCAATTTTCAATGGCTAAGATGAGAAATCTAGTCTAGATACTTAGGTGTTTTTATTAGAATTAAATGACCATAATGAGTTATATTTATCCCATATCTTCCCCATAAACTTTATTTAATATTTATAACTCTTCTAGAACTTAAAAAACACACAAAATGGTCAAAAGTACCCTATTTTTTACCCTATCCATATAATTTTGTACAGCTCAAAAGTATGGTAGGTATCCTTAATGAGTATTTAAAAAGTTCCAATCACTTTAATGGTCAAAATATGTCATTTTTATGGATATCCAAGCTTTTTTTTTCCATTGGCTCTCTTCTAATTGTTTACTAGGGTTTTAGTTTGTTTTTAGTCTTAATCTTTGTTCATAAAGATCTAACATTGGAACTACCAAAAAATTCTAAATTTTTTTATTTTAATGGAACCTAATAACCCCTCAAAAAAAATTTATATCCATTCATATTTTTAGAGGAGATATGAACACTTGAAATTACCTTATCGAGCTTATTTCCACCTTTCCTGCATGTTTGGACTATCTCGAAGATAAAGGTAGCTTTATTATAAGTTTATTTGCATAATAAAAGTTAAAAAATGTCTAATTACATCTCATAAACATGATCCCACTAGATGTAACACTCATCAAAATTCATAAGTGAAGTTGGACCCCTAATTGGCTTTAGGTCCCTTTAAGGCCTAATGGGCTTAGCATGCACCTTGCTAGTTTGGGCTATTTGTAATGATATTTCATGGTTGTTATGATTTATTATTAATTTTAACACATAATTAAATCTTAAAAAATAATTATATAACCTCCCAACCACTCCTTTTCACTTTTTCCTTTCATTCACCAACTAGGCCTAAAGGAAGCTTGTCTAGTTAGACTATGTGCAAGGGCGTTTTAGTCATTTTGAGAGGTTTGAGCCTGAAATAGTGTTTCATAAAATATATTTACCTTACATAAACCTCAAAATATGCTTCTTTATGTTCCCAAATCTTCTTATCAATCCCTTTTCCCATTTTGACCTCATTAGCTTGTTTTGCCAAACTTTGATTTTTCTTGACTGGTTGACCTCTAAGATAAAACAACGAGGTATATCCCTCTTACCTAAGTAAAATTGAATATTTTTTGAGTTTTTAAAGGTAATAATTAAAAATTTTACCAAATTTTTTTGGTCATAATCATTGATTTAGGCACCTAACTAGCTCAAAATGCCCAAAAACAACCTCTAAAAAGATTATTTTCTTGCATTATTTTCCTCCACCTAAGAATGAAATACCAATAATAAATACAAGAATCTTAGGATTTAAAAACATGTTACTCATATCTACTTAATGTTAATTTATTTTTTAAATCAAACAAAAACATTCTCTTTCTTTTAATTCTTTGTTCTTACCCATTGAGCAACATGGGTTTCCTAACTCACTGTACAGACTACAACTTTTGGGCTAATAAGAAGAGTAGATGTTAATATTGAAGGATTAATAAATATTTTTAAAACACCTTATTTATCAATAATGAAACATTTTTATTTTTTTGTAACCCTGTCCCTCTTTATAATCAAGTTCATCTCTTAACTCCATCTCATGCTCAAGACTGCAAAATGACTGTTGTAGGTGCATACAGGGCTATAAGAGGTATGAGTAGATTTTTTTTACATTATTTTTAGCTCATGGAGGTCATAATTATATTAATTTAGGTGATCATGGATTTATTAAACATTTTAACCTCCCTTTAACTTCTTTTCAAGCACCTTGAAATCAAAACTATGTCCTTCTTACCTTTTGACTATGAACTTTGCTTTTAGACTATTGTAGGTGAGCATTAGCCTTAACTAAGATTGGTCATGGTTTTTATAATACTTAATTGAATCCATTTAGGTTAAAAAGTATACATTTATACTTTATTTCAACTTTAAAGTCTTGAAACACCACTTAGACACCACCTATCAGCCCACTTCTACATACCCTATTGTAGGTGCACATTTCTTGTAGAGAGACACCTATAGGTGGCCATGAACTTGAAACACCATACCCTGGTATCATACTAATGATTATAATGTTTATTTTTACACTATAAAACCAAGGGAACCATTTTATCCATGAGGTAATTCCTTATTTACTCCTAGGATGTCAAATTTCATTCAAGATTTCAATTTTGTAGAGATGAATGAAGGAATTTAGTGCTTTTATAGGCATCTTTGAGGCCTATAACTCCCATAATATACTCACCTTCTAATCTCCATAATTGGTATGTATTTTATATATACTATAGTCTACAAGATTCACCTCTTTATATGATTTGAAACCCTTTGCAAACATATTATAAGAGGTCCCTAAAAACCCCTTGGATCTTTATTTTCACTTTTTATGGAAACTTTCCCAAGATTTAATCTCTTGTTTTTCTAACATGATTACCCTTTCATTTATCCATTTTATATTTTATATAGGTATACCTTGGTATTTATCACATGATATGTTTTATAATGAGTTTCACCACTTGTCTATGATTTCAAAATGGTTCCTTAATTCCCAGCTAGGCCACTTATGGGTGTGAGTTTTTAGTGTATACAGGCAGTGGGTAGAACATGGGTAATATGAATTGATTTAGAATTATTATGAGTTGTATATCCATATAAAAACATAAAATTAATTATTAATTATTCAAAAGGCTTGAAACCATCACTGATATCTTCATCCCAATATGACATCATTAGGATAGGTTATTATATGTGTGTATAGGTTAAATGTAGACAGTGAGTATGAAATGGAGAAAAATTATGGAGTAAAACCCTCATGGAAAACTCAAACTAATTTAAAATTCTTAAAATACATGATTTACACCAATTAAATCTTGAAAAAAGTTCCAAAACATCTCTTTCAACATGAAAACCACTTACATGCATATGGAACAGAGCAAACATATTGATCTTATGATTGTTTGGTGTGATAAGTGAAATTTTAACTAGTATTAGACCTCCCCAAAAATCTAAATGAAATATCCTTATCTATTTATGACTTTAACCAACTTATACATCCTAATTACAATTTTATGAACAATAAAAGTAAGCTTATATAGGTGATTGTAAGTGAAATTTAGTAAAAAGTTGACTATGAGGAATGATAAGGCTATAAGATGCCCAAATAATGATATAATGATACCAAAACATGGAATTACATGAATAAATGGACTTTATACATGTGTAACATCATTTTACATTCACATAAACCCTTGTTAGAAGGCCAACATTTTGGAACAAGGCAAAATTCAGTAAAACTTTGCAATGGTGACACCTTCCTACAACATGAGATAATTTTCCCATGAGAACATCATGAAACATGAGACTAATAATTTATAGAATCTAATAAGGTATCCAAAATAATCTAGACTAAACATCACCAACTAGTTCATATGGACTTAACCAAAATGGAGCAAAACCTATAGGGTGCATGATAATAAATAGAAAAACACTATCATCTTGTAAAGGATGATTCACTAAGCATATTTTATAAATTATTTAAATATTTATATGTAAATTAAGGTATATAAGTTTAATATCACCTCAAAAAGTCATTTTACTTGAAACCTTTTGAGTTGTCCATACTAAGCACATACTTAAAAGTCACTTTTGTATGTCTAGGAAAGCAAAGAAGGAGCAGAATAGTTTTGGCTTAAAATTTTAACTTAAATAGAATTTAAAAATTTATATGAGTGTGAGGAAGAGTAATAGTCCCTCCATGATCTTCTCCCATGTGTCATCTTCCCCCATGTTTTGTACAAGTGCAAAACACTCCCATTTTTAGTTGGTTTCTTGAATTTTTGTTAAACAACCTACAAGATTCTAATGTAAATGACATATATGATAGGTAAATTCACTTATTATATTATTTTAAATAAAAAATGACACCTATGAACCTTGGTAACCATGCCACTTACATTAATGACCCCTAAAAACCCACTAGGTGACCCAAAATGATAAATAAATTTGTTAGACTATGACTAAGGCTAAAAATACATTAGATAACATAAAATGATATATAATATATAATATGACAAATTATTTGACCATTAAACATCTAAAAATCCAAGTTTTTTACCTGTAAGGGTCCAAATTTGACCTAAAAGTTAAATTTCATCAACAAAATGGTGACTCATAGGGGTAGTATGCCTAATATACTAAATACCAGTAGCCTTATACCATCATTGGCCAAGGGAGACAATGAATTATTGAATACAAATATAAATTAATTTCCTAAAACAAAGAAAAAACAACCACAACACACCTATCAAACACAAAGCAAAGAAAGACATCAACAAGACTCACACATGTGCATAAACACTTAGGGAAAATAAAGAAAACAAAAAATATGTAAAAATAAAGAGGAGAACCTTAGTATAAATGCTTGATATTTATCCCATTTACTAGGATATGAATCTCCTCTCCCTCCAAATTTAAAATTTGGAAAGCATTGTGTTACTTGTATTAAGTGATGACATAAGGGCCACTCCATAAAGCATCAAACTTTGTGTGTTTTCTAGGCTTAGCCCTATCTTCATCCCACTTTATAACAATGCCCCCCTATTTTAAACTTATTGTCATGGATTTGTTTTCAAAGTATATCTTTGTTTTATATTGATTTACCCTCATAGTTTACATAGCGTGATCTCTTGTTTTTTCAAGCTCCATCAACTCACATAATCTGGCCTCCATGCTTTAATTTTCTATCAAATATAGTTGGTAAGTGAGATCCAAGGCTATTAACTCAAGTGAAATAGGTATTATATCATATCTCCCATAAACAAGTATATATGGTGAATTTCCAATAGCTCTTTTTGGGGTGATCCTATTATCCCAAAAAACTATCTTCAACTTTGAATGCCAAGTTCTTTGGTTTTCCTCTATTGTCCTCTTTAAAATCCTAATTAGAATATTATTGGTGGAATCATATATTATATTCCCTTATGGCTAATATTTGGAGGAAGTACTAAGATAAATACCATGTTTCAAATCCCACTCACTTATCTTCATTCCAAGGAAAGTCAATGCATTATCTAAAATTATTATTAAAGGAGGCCCAAACCTTGTCACTATGCCTTCATAGAAGTATAGAACTGAAATTTCATTTTCTTCCTTAATATTTATAGCCTCCACCCATCTTTTAAATTAATTTTTAGTAGTTAATACCCACATATGGCTAGCACTAGAAGGTGGATTGATTAGGCCTATGAAATCTAGACCCCATTGCATAAAAAGTTGGTCTACTTGTATTGGATGAAGAGGAAAGGATGCAAGATTTTGATTAACATAAAAAAGATCACATTTTTTACATTTACTTACCCAAGCATGGGTGTCTTTAAACAAACTAGGCCAAAAATATCTAGCTCTCATAATCTTAGCAGTTGTGGTTCTTAGAACAAAGTGACCACTAGTTGGTCCATCATGAAACTCAAGTAATATATTCTCAACTTGATCTAATTCAACACATATTAATAGCACACTTTATAATTCCTTATTAAACAACACTCCATCAACAAGTACATAAGGAATAGATTATAATCTAAAGTACCTTCTTTTAGCTCTATCTAGACCTTATGGACACTCATCAGTTTGAAGAAAATGGATCATTTATAATGTCTAAATCCTCATTGATGAATATTTAGTTGTCAAAGGATCATCATGAAGTGATAAAATAACCAAATTTTTTTCCTTCAAATCTTAAGGAAGGTGCTCACATAGTCCCTTCCCTTTCACTAGATTGATTGTCTTGATTTCTACATCATACTCAATCACTTTTATGATCCATCTAACCCTTTTTTCATTCAAATATATACTCAAAAGGAAGTATTTAACACTAGGATGAGGTACTAATATATTATTCTTATTTTTATACAACATGTGCCTAAACTTATTTAGACTTCTAACAACTAAAAGTACTTGTTTCTCTACGTAAGTGTACCTTACCTCATAGCCCTCCAATCATTGAATAAAGAAGGCAATAGGCTACTCTAAGTTTTATTAATTTAATTGAGTGAGCATGGTATAAATTACCTCATCATTTCCAAATTTACACAAGTTGAATTCCTTTGAGAAATTAGGACTTTCAAGAGTTGGAGCTTGAGCAATAGTTTGTTTAATCTCTTCAAAACTCTCCTTCCTTCTTCTTGTCCAAGTAAACACTTCATATTTCCTTAGCATAGAGGTTAAATGATTGACTAAATTATAAAAATAAATAATAAACCTAAAATTATAAAAATAAATAATAAACCTTCTTATAATAAATCCATCAAGGAGTGAAAACCTTTTACTACCTACCATAATTTGAAAAATATACTCCATGGAAGGAAGAAGATAATGTTCCTTCAAATAAACTCTATTTAAGTCTCTAAATTCAAAATATAACCTAATTTACACATTATTATTCCTTACCAAGATTAATTTTTCCAACCAAGATGAATGCTTTATAGGAAAAATGATCTTCGACTCAATCAACTTTGTAAGTTCCTTTCTCATGAGAGGTTCAATCTTAGGATTGATTGGTCTTTGTATTTTTTTGATAAGAATAGCATTCTCATCTATATATATGGTATGTTGAGATAAATTTGGATCAAACCCATTTAAATCACTATATTCCCATGCAAAGGCATCAAAAAATTCCTTTCATAGCTCAATGAAATCACATCTTTCTTCTCTATTACATACCTTCCTAAGAGCAAGTAATTTATCCTTAAAGATTTGTACTCTCTCATAGTTATCTTGATTAGTATACATTATTAAATTTTCCTTCTTAAATTGGTCATCATCATCTAAAATAATATCAAGTGTGACTAAGCCTTTATTGAGCTTGTTTGTCTTCAATTGTACAATTTTCCCTCCATATTGCAGCTATAGTTTGGATTGATTCTTTGAAGAAAACTCAGCTTCCTCTTGTAAAAAAAGAGATATTTTTTGGTCACTATAAAACACTTTCCAATTAGTGACATTATTAGGTATAGAGGGTCTTAAAATCAGATTGAGATGGGGTTGGTTCTTATCCTCTATTATCCCCTTAGGAACATCAAACTAAGCTCCAATTTCTACCAACCTATCAGCATGTTTATTATCTTCTCTTAGGATAGATTGGATGTTTAATGCTTGGAAATATTCCACAAGATCCCACACTCTATGATTATAATACTTGAGCAAAGAGTTCTTAGTCAAATTTTGACCTCTTACTTGATTCACACCTAACTCAATATCACCATATACTTACAACTCTTTCACACCTCTTTTCCCAGCCCACTCAAGGCCATGAATGAGGGCCTCATATTCTAACACATTACAAGTACAAGAGAAGTGAAATATGAAAGTGGAATAGTACCTTTCCTTGGATGGAGAAACCAACATTGCTCCACCACCTACTCCAACCTTACTTTTAGATCCATCAAAGAATAGTTTTCATAAATGATCCATGTTTTCATTTGAATTCATCAAGTTGGGCATGAAATATCCTTCCTCATGAAGTCAATACACTCCAATAATAGCCTCTATGGATTTATAAGAGTCATGCTCATAATGCTCAGCTCCATATTCATCTAGATACAAATCAGAAAATCCTTCAGGAGAAGAAGTTGGAGATTGGTCCATGTGAAGCTCTTCCTCATCAAAAATTGCATAATTAACATTTACAACCATAGGAATATAGGGATCTAAATGATTGTGATGAATAGGCTCTAATTCAATCTTTACCTTGGTACCATACTTTGTCCTAAAAACCATATATGACTAATTGTATGCCAAGTATCCATCTATCTTGGATATAAACTCTCTTGACAAACAAAGAGCAAAGTATGGAGGTGTGGATTCTTATAACTACCTCATAGGTGCTCTTATTATTGATGAAAACTTCTGATTTTAGGATCCTAAGGATCCTAGGCTTGAGTTTCAATTTTTGATAATTTGGGATGTCTATGGTGGAATAGAAGCAGAGTGTGATAATTGTCCACAATATTTATTTAATTTGGTGGTTGGGATCCACCATGGTCCTATATATTTGAAACTTTGTGATAATTAATGATCCACAAACTAACCTAAGTGGATATTAACAATGATCTTAAACTAAAGTGAGATTTGATAAAGAAAATAAAAAAAAGGAGGGTAAGGTAGAAAATAAAATGTGATTATAGGCTTCCATCTCAAATATCATGACAAGGTTCTAATTGGTTTGAGCATACATGAACCAATTTATGTTGTAAAATATTATGAACCTAGATTCCATCATAAACCAGGAAAGCATCAAAGGAAATATAGAAATCACAAGTAATAACTAGGTTTACTTTAAAGAATTTAATATTGTAACATGAATAGAATGAGCACATCCAAATCTAGAGTGAATGAAATGAAGTATACCTAAGATCTTTCAGCTAATCTAACATAACACAAATTAACAACCTTATGATAAAAAATGTAGCTCAAAATGAAAAGAGCTATTAAAATCTAAGATATTAACATGAAATTAAGATATATCATTAGCTTTTAACACACTATTTCAACAATCTTTTCATAATTCCTTAGTTGTATTAAAATGCTTTCTTGTATACAATTGCTCAGAGTCCCTCCTCTTACAATATGGTAACCCCTACCTATTTGTAGTGAACATAGGTGGTGTATTGATTAACTTCTAAAAGTATTCATATGTAAGACAAGTATAGTTGTCCTGCATATAAATATTAAAATACACATGACCTCCTATGTCAAATTTGACAAATATAACCAATATATGCTAATAGACTAGCATATATGTATTACAAAAGAATATTCTTTTCATATTACATTCGTGGGTCCTCTTGGTTATCTTTGCTTGAGGATTTACTTCACCCTAGTTTTTTGTTATTTAATAAGCTCAAAATATATTGTATTTTTCATCAAACAATCCTCTTCTTGATCTGCCAATGTATTGAATTCTTTATCACTTTTGGCCATGAGTTCTTGGATGCATTGTGCCTCTAAAATTTGCCTTCTTAAGGTGAGGATGATGTCAAGGACCTTCTGATTGTCTTTGATAGAATATCCTTGTTTCTCTTTGATGTTATAGATAAATACATTAACCCTTTACTTGAATTCTTCATTATGTATCAATCCCATGGTAGTGGGTTGAGAGGGGTTTTCCAACAAGGTCTCTAAGAGCTTCTCCATTTTGTCTATCAAGTCCTTGTCCTCCCTCATGAAATTATTTAAACTATTATACCAAGTGGTTAGGTCCTATATTTTATCCACTATGACTCCTAGGGGGATGTTCAAATGTCCTATTTTTATAATTTTAATGTCCTAGACATATTTTGTAGTATGAACATTGATCAATTTAGTTGTCTAGTCTCTAGAGTCTTGCCATTGAATGATTAATGCTTGTGTCATCTTACCTTGATCAGTAAGGCACTTAATTTGAGTTTCATGGACTTTAATCCTTCAAATATTTTAAGAAGATACTTATTCATTATCTTTAATATATCCTTAGGGACTAAAAATGTAGCCTATGCTTCTAAGTCCTACTCCTTTTTTAGGTTGATGATTTTTTGTTTCATTCCTTTGACCACAATTAAGATCATTATTGATTGGGCCTCAATCCAACTTGCTATGTCCTCTTGATGGATTGGGTGCTCCCCTACTAATTTCCCTTACATAGATGTTATACCCATAAAAGGCTCCACTCTTTTGAAGGTGAACTCATCAGTACCTATAATGGCCTTCTTTGTTATTACCTTCTCCAACCCAATTGTGTTTGAATTGTACAATATAGTGGTTATTATTTTAGATAATTTGGGTACATCTAAGAACTTAATCCCAGTACCACTTGATGCTCTAAGATCCTTCATTCCTTTGCCACTCTCTTTATTTTACTCAAAAATCCTCCTTTCTTCTTTTCCTTCATGAGCTATCTAATCCATGGTTTGATATCATCATGGGTATCAATACTTTTAGTGCTCTTAAGTTTCAATGAATGTGACAAGAATGGAATCTTTTGGAGCTTTCTATATATGAACTAGTCAAGGATAATAGGTACATGTATGGGGAACTCATCACTAAACAAGTTAACTTTACTAATAGGATGGGTCCATGTCAATTTTAACCTTTTAGAGGACCTTAGAAAAAGAGCCATCTCTACTTCCCTTTTCTTTTGTGAGATAGGGACTAAATCTAAATCTATTTCCTTCCCCTTTTCCATCTCACCTACCTCAGGTTGTTCATCTTGTGCCAACTTAGTTGTGGCTTCCTCAATTCCCTCCTCTTCCTAATTTGACCCATATGTCTCTACAAGCTCTTTTAAGAATTCTTTAACTATTTCATATCATTCGAGGGTAATCATATCAATGTGATATACTAGAGAAGGTGGTCATGGAGGTGGAACTAATGATGAAGGATCTTCTACTAGCTTTTCTTCCAATTTCCTCTCACTAGGTCCTTAAATTTATATCACTTGTTGTTGTGGTATTATTGTAGGTGCACTTGAGGTTTAAGGAAATAGATGATATTATAATGGGTTCATCTACCAAATTTCTCTAGTTGTCTTCTCCTCTCTTTGCAATCTATGCTCAAGTTTGAAGCCATGTTGCCTACACCTAGCTAGCACTTCCTCAAAGTTTGCAGCCTTAGTATAGATATGGTCATATGGGATAACCCTATGCTCATAGGACACCTTGGTCATATACTTGGATTCAAGATGGAGGATAACATTATTATTTGGGTCCCATTCCTTGAGGTCATCCTTTTAAAAATAAAAGGCATCTCTATATCTAGATATAACGTCTAACTATTTCCATCCATGGATCATGGTTTTTCCAATAAAGAAAGGAAAATGACAAAAAATTACTTTCTTCTTCTCTTTGAATACATTTTAAATACCTTGGAGGAGTTATGAATTATTTTCTTATTCAGCCAATTTGGTGGGGACATAGACTGGTAATCTATATTACTGAGTCATGACTCTTTCCATCTTGATGATGGTGTAATCTAGGTAATACCATATGTCACCCATGAGATTTACATATTTCTTATTGAGGGTGTGCACTCTAGGCACGGGGTTCCCTATGATATTCTTAACCAAAGTACAATTTATGCAATCACAAATCAATTGCATGTGACCCTTGTATTTAAAGATATATAATTTTCAATAATGATGAGATATGGTAATCTTGCTATGAGAGGACTAATTATTGATAAAAAAAATATGTGTGGAGGACATCATGGTGAATTATTGGTTGGTCTTCCTTTTTATGCCATAGAGTTGTCTTCCCAAGTGGATGCTAATTAGTTCTCCAATAGGTGGAGTTAGCTTCTCTTCCACCATGAAATATATTTAGGAAACCCATTTGGGGTCGATGTAGGTTGTGGTGGCTTCCCCTGAATCTCTATTTAATAGGTCCATGATGATCCTAATGCCTTCCCTAAATTGAATAATAGGTATCTTCCCATCATGGTTCCTATCTATGTGGGTTCCCTGGTTTAACTAAGGTATTATAATAGTTTCCAAATTATGTGTGGTTGTCCACTCCTTGATGGTGGGGAGATCTATATGAGTCCTAAGGAGTTTATAGTAACCCTCAAAATCTAAAAGGTCAATGTATGCTATCCATTTTGACACATCTTCCCTAACTATCCAATCACCATAAATTCTACAATTAACAAACATAGGTGCAAGGATATCTATGTAATTAAGTACCTCTAATTTTGTAGCTGCTTGGTGGAGACCAGACATTTGAATTGAAACCAAGTCATCAAATTTCCTCTTGGTTACTACAATCATTTATTCATTAGAAGTGAGAGGTTGCATTTCCTTGATAGAAAAGAAGATCTCAGACCAATTATTAATTTCATTGTTAAGTACCCTAATGTCCAATTTTGTGTCCCCAAAACATATTCCCTCATTACTCATAGACAAATACAATTATTCCTCTTATTTCCATTATTTCCTAGCTACTTCCATGATTCCTTAATTGCCTTAGGTGTATGACTATCTTTTCATTGCTTAGGATGAAATTTGAGCTTGTTTAATGTAATTATGTCTCAATAGTAAATAATTAAGGATTTATGTTATTATTTTATGGTTTCTTGGAGCTTTAATGGTGAAGGTGGAAAAATTCAAAAATTATTTCATGCCTTAGATCTTATGGATAGCCTCACTTTTGCAAATTCTATCTTTTTGGGTGCACCAAATCTTTAGATTTGCAATTTTGTACTTACATGGTTCCTACGTGGCCTTCCTCATGAAAATTCCTTTAAAAACTAGTTGTTGGTTATCAAATCTGGTCTTTTATCTTTGCTCCATTAGATCAGGACCCCAAATGAGCATGAACCATTGATGAATATCTTAGAGGTTTCCTTTGATTGGTTGTTTAAATCTTGAATTATCCGGTTATGCCAAGTGGTGTATTTTTGCTTCTTTAATATATGACTTTGGAGTTTGGTGTTAGAATGAGCTTGGTTCTTCCACATGTCAAGCCATCAGGCTTTGGTGTCTTTAGTTGAAAATTCATCCTTAATTTTTCTCCATTAGATCAAGACATATGATCAAGCATAGTTCATTAGATCTTGCAAGATGCACATAGCTTAATTAGTCTTGGGTCTTTATAAAAATTAGGCCTAAAATATATTCCTAAGGTTTATTTATGTTAATAAACACTAAAAAAACTTAGGCTAAGGTCTTTTATGCTAGGTTTTCCTTGTTAATATGATAGGGTCCCTTTCTAAGGGTTTTAAAAATGCCCCTTTTGCCTAGGCTAAAAGTTAGCTAAGGTTAAATTTGACAACCTTGCTAACATCAAAGACATCCTCATAAACATCAAATGATGGGAGTGAGAATGTCAAATTTAGTCTTGAGTTTTAGTCTGTGAGGACTTAGTTTTGAGTCCCAAGGTCATATTGTGTTTATGAACACAATGAATCTTCAATTTGAAATTATGGCCTTAGTCCATATGACTACATCTTAGGGCCTATCAATCAAATAATTTTTGTTATTAGATTAGATCAATAATGTAGCAAGGGCCATTAGATCCATTTACTTGTATGTGATTGGATTTTAATTGTTGTAGACTCCTTTGTCTTCACACTATTAGATCAAGAACTGAGGGTAAACGTGGATCATTAGATATTAAAAGTACACAAATTTTAAGTCACCAATTGGTCACATATAGACTTAAGTTAGATGATTAGTCCTAATTTAGTTATGTGAATAAACAAGATGAACTTAGAGATAAATTTTATTATGCTAAGCCTAAGGTTAAAACATTAATGTGGTCCCCTTCTAACTTAGGTCAAAGTTTGGATGAGGTTCAACTTGACAGTCTCCCTAATGTCAAAGATGTCCTCGCAAGCATCAAATGATGGGAGTGAGACTATCAAATTAAATCCTATAATAACTTTTTCATAGAAATTAAAGTTGATGTATGGTTCTTTCTAGGTGATCTCACATCATTAGATTCAATCTCTAGGTAAGTGAGAGCCATTGGATCTATGATTAAATCAAATAGTTAAGTTAGGACACAATATGTATAATGGTTTAGACTAACATTTTGATCTTACGATGTTGTTTCTGTTAATAAACACAAAGACATTTAATATTTAAGCCTAGGCTAAACAAAAAAAGAGCCTTGGCTATAAACAAAATGGGCCTATGGACTAACAATTAGGAAAGGTTAGGAGGTTAACAAAGGGGGAAAAAATAAAAGGTCTAAGTATGATTTTATATTAATTTTTGGTCATGTTAAAAGCATGATCAAGCCTTAATATAAAATTAGACTTACGTTTTTCAAAAAATAAATATGATTTCACATTAAACTTCTCCTGGCATTTTTGAATTCAAATCATAGATTTTTCTACTTGGGAACCCTCCCTTTCTTCATGGAACCTACACTTCATCATCCAAAGACAACCATTAGTAGGGTTATCCCATAAATCATAATCACAATAAGATATGAAGAGGTTCATGTCCTTTCAAGTGGATGATCTTCAAATTCTAATAAAGAATGACCTTTCCAAAGTTAATTCAAGGTACGGATGTTTTAAAACATTCACTAGGGTCTCTATTTTGTAGAAGCAAAAAAATGGGGGTATGTTGGTCCCAAAAAATGGTGACTCAAAAGGGAAACATATAAATATGTTAGAACCCATGGCTCTGATTTAGACTTATACATAAGTCTTTCATCTCATTTATCCTACACCATCATCCAAGCTGATTCTTGGTTGAAACAAGCCTCTCATGTGTAAAATTTGAATTTGAATGTTAAAACATAAACATGTAGTGTGTTATTTGATTCCACTTATTGTTTGTCATAGGACTTTGAAAGACAACATCTAGGTTTCATACCTTTGACCATAACATTAAATTGCAGCATATTTGGGTATTCATTAAGAATAGTGGATTTTAGCTTAAAGAAGGCTTGGGCATTGACCTGCTACCATCTAGGCATCCATAGCCCTAATAGAGATGCCTTTGGATCTACTCTAGGCCTTACTCCACTGCCATCCAGGCATCTATAGCCCTAGTGGAGGTTACCAAAATCACCTTTATCTTTGTATCTTTCAATTTTGTAATAATTTTCCCCTATTTTTTATGTTTTATAGGTCCTTTGGAAAATTTTGGGAGCAAATATAGCCAGGTTTTAAGGATTTAATCATATGTTTGGTTCTTAGGGTAATCACCTGTAGTTGCAAATTGTGTACCTAATAAGGATGTGTTTTAAGTGAAATCATGAATGTACTTTAACAAACTGAATTCACCTCATACACGTATGATTCTTCTTAAAACCAAACTTTGATTTAGAATGAGGTTTGAGTTCTTGTGAGATAACTAACCTATATACCAATCTATGCCAATGCCTTAGGTTGTAACATGATGCTTTGTCACAACCTCATGTTCAACTTTGTAAGGTTCATACTCACATTTCCAAGTGACTAAGATTTTAAGCAATCTATCTAAATTCTGAGAAAGGGCCATCTACATGACTTATTGAAGTAAAAAATCAAAACCAAAATAGGAAGTAAGCACACAACACAAAGCAAATAAATATAGACAAGCAAATCAAGGAAAGAAAAATGATGAAAGAAACTAACTAGCCTACCTACTCTAACCTTAAACAATCTTACAAATTTAATTCTATGAATACTCTTAGTGGAGTAGCAACAAAGTAGTGTTTGAGATATTTCCCATTGGTGGGAAATGTGAATTTTTCTCCTTGAAGGTCTTTTAATTTGAAGTTGTTGTTTCCTAAAATTTTTGCAATTTGGTATGGGCCAATCCACAAGGGTGTAAACATACCATGCTTGCCTTTAGGTTCTAATGCCTTGTCCTAAAGGAGGACTATGTCTCCTTTTCTAAACACCTTCACTTTGGACCTCTTATCAAACCATCTTTTCATAGTTATTTTATGTCTATTGAAGTTTGAAAATTCCTTTTCTCTATCATCCTCCAATTGAATGATGTTTAACCACCTAGAAATGGCTGGATCTTGGCTCTCTTCTATGTACTCTTACATGAATGTGAACTTGGGTAACTTGAGGGTAATGGGAAAGATAGGTTCCTAACCATACACCAATAAGAATGGTGAATCCTTGAGTTCTTGCTTGATCTGTATCATGTCATCCCATAATACATACTTAAGTAGTTTGTGCCATGTTCTAGGTTTATCCGTAATAGATTTATTGATGGCTTTCATAAGATTCTTGTTGGTAGATTTAGAGATTTCATTTCCCTAAGGATAATGATTGGATGTAAACTTCAAAGATATTCCATTATCATAAGACCATTTAGTCATTTCTATGGATATAAATGTAGATCCATTATCACAAACTAAATAAATTAGGGTTCTAAATCTAGTGCAAATATTTTCTTCCAAGAATTTGATTACCTCCGCTATCCTAAATTATTTGGTGGCTATAGCTTCAGTCCACCTTATGTAATAATCTATAGTAGTTCGGACATACTTGTGGCCTTAAAATTAATTGGGATTAATTACCCCCACAAAGTCCAACCCCCACTATGTAAAAGGTTTGTCTACCATCACTGGTTGCAAAGGCATGGCTACTTTTGGCCCTTTTGTGCTAAATATTTGACATGAGTGGCACTCCTTCACATTCTTGTGAGCATCCTTTAAAATGGTGGGCTAATATTACCTAGACTTGAGAATATTGTGAGTTGTGGTTCTCCCTAAAGGGTGTCCACTACCTAGCTTTTCTTGAAAATTAGACATGATTTGAGAAGCCTCTTCTTTAGACACACACCTTAAGTAGATCCTTCAAATTTATTCTTATATAGGACTCCATCTTTGATGAGGTATGGGCTACCTTGAGTCTTAAGGCTCTCTTTTATTCTCTGGTGAGTCCTAGGGGACAACTACGATTGATAATTAGGTGGATTAGAGATTCATACCATTGATTGGGATGGAATTTTTGCTAATCATTTTGCATGACATGAATCTTAGGATTAGTATTGTCAATCATATAGACTAGGCATTAACATTTCACAAATTTGGAAATCTTAATTTCTATATTATACTATTATAGGACTAACATCCACTTGCTCCTTTATTCCCCAAGCTCATTCTGACTCAACATAAACTTTATGGCTAGGTCTGGTAAGATGGCATGCACCTTATTTCTAAGTATGTAATGTTTGAATTTTTTTACTACCTTCACTAGTGCATAGGCTTTCTTATCAATCATGGAATATTTTACTTCTACATTTTTGAAATTGGTGCTTATGAAGGCTATAGGGTGGTCATTTTCATCAATATTTTGAGTCAATATTTTAGCCATGGTATGGTCAAAATCAAATTAATATAAGTAAAAGTCCTTTGAGAGGTCGAGAGTTATTAATACTAGGGATTAACAGATTACCTTCTTGATGTCAAAAAATGTTTTCTTGGATCCTTCATCCAAAGATATTTTAGCATCTTTCTTAATCATATCATTTAGGGGTTTGAAAATCTCAACAAAGCCTGAGATGAACTTCCTTTCAAATTTGATCATGCCAAAGAATGAATTTAATTCTTTTTAGCTATTAGGTAGCTCAATATTGGAAATGGCTTCCACTCTCTCAGGATCTATGGAGATCCCTTCTTTGGTGATGGCATACCCCAATAGTTTTCCTTTAGTGACATAAAATATGCTTTTCTTAGGGTTGAGGGATATGTCATACGTCCTATACCTTTCAAAAACTTGTTGTAGGTGCATGAAATGATCTCCTCTATTCTTGGAAAACACTATTAGATCATCCATATAAATGATGATGCATTTACCTACTAAACCTTGGAAAGCATGGTCCATGGCTATCTAAAATGTTTCCCCTACATTAATTATTCCAAAGGGCATTATTTTGTAAGCATATGTTCCCTATTTAGTGGTGAAGGTTATCTGTATTCTATCTTCTTTGGCAACAAGCACTTGGTTATATCCAAAAAATCCATCCAAAAAAGACATCATGGTAGATCCTAAAATAACTTTGATGACCTAGTCTAGAGAAGGCAAGGGGTAATTATCCTTTTTAGATGATTTATTCAGATTTATAAAGTCTATACATAATTTGATTTTTCCATTCTTATTTCTGACTAGGACCAAGTTAGCAACCCAAGTGAAATGCCTAATAGGAAACACAATCCTTACATCCAATAGTTTCTTTATCTCCTTAAATATCATGGGTTCCAAGATAGGGTTGACATGTTTTTACTTCTACTTGAAGGGTTTTTAATTTTCCCTGAGGGGTATGGTGTGGGTCAAATAATTTTAGATCTTTATATGACTAGGATTTTACATCTTTATATTTTGTAAGTAGCTCCCTAGCCTTTCGATTTTCCATTTTAGTACAAGCCTTTCCTATGTTCACTTATTAGGACTAATCATGTCAGCCAAGATTCACTGCATGATAGTCCTGACCACTTACTTTGGGTACCTTAGGTGTTTTAGTAATTTTGTCATGATCAAATAGCCTTTCTAATGAGATCACTCCTTTAGGTATCTTATTGTCATTTAGTTGGATGATTTTACCATTAAGATCCATTTTAGGAGAACTTTCATCAGCTTCATCAATGATGTGAGCTTCAAAGACCCCAGAATTACTCAAGAAATATAGAATTTGTTGATCATCATTAAAGACTTGAAAATGATTCACATTGTTTAAGACTAAAGGGCATAGTAATAAATCAATGATAAAGTTGGGGGAATCATGATTGGGCATGAGATTATCTACAATAGAGGAAATATCATCAACATTTTTATTTTCTTCCCTAGGATAGACATGATATTGAAAGCACCAAAAGATTATACCAAGTCCCAAACCCTGAACTTGTACCTCTTAAGGTAAGATAGCTTGTATTGGTACTTTCTCCTTACTTGATTGACCACAAGTTTAGAATCTCCATAAACAAGGGGTTCCTTGACCTTATGCTTAATAGCAAGTTGTAACCATAGGATGAGAGATTCATATTCAAAAAAGTTATTAGTGTAAGGGAATGTAATCTATAAGATGCATGATATTATTTTTCTATTGGGTCTATCAATATAATACTAGCTCTTGATCCTGAATTACATCTGGCACCATCAACATATAATCTCCATAGGCTAAGCATTGGAGTAAGGTTCTTGGAACTAGGTTCTTTTGTAGCTTCCAAAGTGAAGATTCCTAGATTAGAATTCAAGAAGTTCACCTTTTCATTGACAACATTATATTCTATTATCATGTGTTTCATTCTTGGCTCTCTTTCCACCCTTATTTGATTTGGAACACCCTTCCAAGGTAACCATAAGTGTGATAAATTAGTAGACATGTATCCATTTAGGGCCTTAGTCTATTCTCTACTAAGGACTAATACATAAGCACTAGGGATATCCACCACTTGTATGTCCATAAAATTTTGAACTCTTGGTTCACTATTCAATTGCATATGCACATTTAATAACTCCCTAATGACTTTGAATTTTGACTTGTCCAATTACATGAACACCCTATTAGACTTGATTGGGGTCAACCCAAGTTGTTCACATATCCCTATAGGTATGATGTTGGTTGAGGATCCAAAATCTAAAAGGCAATTATGGACATTTTTTTATGAATATCTTGACTGTGAGTAAGAAAGGTGAAGACTCTACCTTAGTTATTTACATATTTACATTTGCACTATCACCTTTTGGAGGATTCCTAGGTTTCTTAGATAATGATTCCAAGAGTAAGTCCCTTTATTCTATATTATATGTTAGCTCATGTAGAGTGATGTTGGATTTGATCTTCTTCATATCCTCCATAATGTTGTAACTAGTCTTGCTTGAAGGTTCAATAGTAAGTTTGGAAGAACTACCCTTAGGTGGTTTAGGATCATTCTTTGATGTAGTGTTTGGAGGATTCCCATAATTTTTAAGGGGATTTGAAGTAGTTAATGACTATTTTTTTATCTATTTCTTAGAGGGTAGGTTTTCAATAATTCTTGGAATGATTGAATCTCTTCAAGAATAATTTTAGGCTCATTATCCTCTTGGAAAGGGAATTGAAATGTCTCTACCATGTGTACTTGGTTAGATGGCTTGGACCCAAAAGGACTTGTAGTAGTATATTTGTTTGGGACTACTTCAAATGTGTCGAGTTATTCTTGAAAAGCTTCAAAGGCTTTGCAAAACTTAATGCAATCAATCTCACCATGTTTAGATATGGCATGTACCCTATAATAGTCTGGTAAGATAATATCAGTGAGATTAATATCCATGGTCTTATTGTTAGAAGAAGGGTCATTGGCTTTGTTTTTGTTGTAGAAGCTATCATTATAAAATATATTTCCAAGCCTGTTGAACTTTTGGAAGGTGAAGTTCCTTCTAGAGTTGTCATTAACATTGCCAACTTTTTTTTTAGTTGTAATAAAATTGTGCTAAGCTTCTAGACCATCTTTAACATAGATTCAATCTCATTATTAGGGATTTTAGAGTTTAGACTTGGCTATTGTTAGTACCATTAACTATCACTAAATCCTTTTGGTCATTGGTGTGAGATCTAGTACTAGCTTGATGACTTAAGAAAGCTAGGTTATGATTAGGATCAGCATGGCTAGTAGGTAATACATTCAAAGTAGGGAGCTAGTTCAAGGTTGGATTATTTTGTTTATTCTTTATTAAAAGGTTCAATATAGACATCTAGGGGTTAATGTTTGGGATAGAATAATACATTTACCCTTGGGGCCATATTTAGTCACTAATAACCACCACTTCAAAATAAGCCTGAGCTAATGTGTTGATAGCTAGGAGGGCCCTTTTTAGAAACATAAAAGTCATAGGGTCCATTGTATCTTTGTAAACTTAAAGACTCATCAGGTTTTGATGGATCCATGGTTTGAATAAACACATTTTGGAACCTAGAACTTAAGGATCTAATAGGTTCACTTGCATCCCTTTTAATGGTTGTGAATTGGTAATAAATGATGCAAGGGCTTATGATCTTTCCAAATTGATCAATAAAGATAGTGTCAAAGTTATTCCATGAAGTAATACAATTATTAGGCAAATTGAAGAATCATTCATATGTAGCATCCTTGAATGTAAATAGAAATAACTTACATGCTACATCTTCATGGATATTATTTAACAATCTTAAAGTAACTTTGAAATATTTAACATGTTCTTCTATAGTTTCAACACTAATTGGACTAAATATTGGCAAGTAATTTTTAGGATTATGTGGTAAGTCATGAGCTACACCTGGTATATTGATGGTGGAACTTCTAATCCATGCCATATTTGGATGAATATTGAATGTAGGAACCCCTTGTAAGGGTGAAGATGGTAGAGACTTGGAATGCATATGCCTTCCTCTATCTTTCTTGGTTCTTCTATGGGTTTCTAGCTTAAGTAAGGGTTCTCTAGTCTCTGTATGTGATATGGTCCTAATCCTTAGCAATTCCAACTTGAATATTAAGGATCCTATTTGAAATATAGTGTGTCAAGTTAGATTTCAAAAAGAACATCAATCAACCTACACATTAAGTAGATTTTGTAAAGATTTACTCATAAATGGATAAAGGACACTTATCTTTGACTAAGAAAGCTCAAAGATGTGTTGAATTATGCAAAGATGACCATTCTTTACAACATGTAACTTAAGTAAACTCAAGGTTCATAAAGAATTGTCAATCCTCAACCAAAATAAGCCATCCTAATCTCAATTACTATGAATTATTTAAACCTAAAGCCATCTTTAATAGAATCTAACCATTTCTTTATAGAGAACTAATATCTTTTCCTTAGGAAGCATAAATTTAGGTGGGAAACCATTTAAAAATCAATGATATTTAAACTTAAAGTGAATAATCACTCATAAGGGTTAATAATCCTTCAAAATTAATGTAAGAAATATCACAATTGACCAAATGGCCCTCCTTCTAGCACTAATGGAGCTATTTCTCCTATTGATGATTTTAACTACCTCACAGATGCTCTTAGTGTTTATGAACACTTCTCATTTTAGGATTTTAAGGATCTAAGGCATGAGTTGAAATTTTTGATAATTTTGGATGTATATGTTGGAATAGAAGTAGAGTGTGAGATCTTTCCATAATATTTATTTAATTTGGTGGTTGGAAGCCACCAAGGTCCTGTATATTTGAAACATTTTGATATTTATGATCCACAAACTAACCTAAGCGGATAATAACAATGATCTTAAACAAAAGTGAGATTTGATAAATACAATAGAAAAAATGAGGGTAAAATAGAAAATAAAAATGTGATTGTAGGTTTCCATCTCAAATATCATGACAAGGTTCTAATTAGTTTGAGCATACATGATCTAATTTTATGATGTAAAATAGTATGAACCCAGATTGCATCATAAATAAAGAAAGAATCAAAGGAAATATAGAAATAACAAGTAATAACTAGGTTTACTTTAAAGAATTTACTACTGTAACATGAATAACAAGAGCACATCCAAATCCAAAGTGAATGAAAATAAATATACCTAAGATCTTTCAGCTAATCTAACATAAGCACAAATTAATAACCTTATGATAGAAAATATAGCTCAAAATGCAAATAACTATTTAAATCTAAGATATTAATAGGAAATTGAGAGATAACATTAGATTTTAACACATTATTTAGACAATCCTTTTACAATTCCTTAGTTTTATTAAAATATTTATTTGTATATGATTACTCAAAGTCCTTCCTCTTACAAAATAACAACCCCTACCTATTTATAGAGAACATAGGTGGTGTACTAGTTAACTTATCAAAACATCCTTATGTAAGACAAGGATAATTGTCCTTCATATAAATATTACAATACACATGATCTCCTACGTCAAATTTGACAAATAAAAGAAATATATACTAACATACTAGCATATATGCATTACAAAAGAATATTCTTTTCATATTACATTGGTGGGTCATCTTGGTCATCTTTGTTTGAGGATGTCCTTCACCCAAGTGTGTTTTTATTTAATCAGCTCAAAATCTATTGTAGGTTTCATAAAACAATCCTCTTTTTGATCTACCAATGTATTGAATTCTTTGTCACTTCTGGCCATGAGTTCCTAGATGCATTGTGCCTCTAAAATCTGCCTTCTTAAGATAAATATGATGTCAAGGACATTCTAATTATCCTTGATAGACTAGCCTTCATTTTCTTTGATGTTCTATATGAATAAATTAACCCTTTTCTTAAATTCTTCATCATTTATCATGCCCATGGTAGTGGGTTGAGAGGGGTTTACCAACAAGGTCTCCAAGAGCTTCTCCATTATGTCTATCAAGTCCTTGTCCTCCTTCATGAAATTATTGAAAATATTATACCAATTGCTTAGGTCCTATATCTTATCCACTATGACTACTAAGAGGATGATCAAATGTCCTAGTTTGATGATTTTAATGTCTTGGACCTGTTTTGTAGTATGCACATTGATCAATTCAGTTGTTTGGTCTCTAGAGTCTTATCATTGAATGATTAATGCATGTGTCATCTCAACTTAATGGGTAAAGGAACTTAATATGAGCTTCATGGTCTTCAATCCCTTAAATATGTCAAGAAGAGACTTATTCAACATCTTCAATATGTCCTCAAGGATTGAAAATTTAACCTGTGCTTCCAAGTCTTACTTCTTTTCTAGGTTGATTATTCTTTGTTTCAATCCCTTGACCCTAGCTAAGGTCATTTTTGATTGAGCCTAAATCAAAATTTCTATGTCCTATTGATGGATGGTGTGATCTCCTACTATTTTCCCTTGCATAGGAGTTAGACCCATAAAATTCTTCACTCTTTGGAAGGTGAACTCCTCAATGCCTATAGTGGCCTTCTTTGTTGTTACCTTCTCTAACCCAGCTGTGATTAGATTGTACTACATAGTGGTTATTAGTTCAAATAATTTGGGTACCTCTGAGATCTCAATCCTACCACCACTTAATGCTCCAAGATCCTTCATTCCTTTTCCAGTCTCTTTAGTTACCTCAACAATCCTCCTTTCTTCCTGCTCTTTCATGAGCTCTCTAATCCAAGGATTGATATCATCATGGGTATCAATACTTGTAATTCTAGTAAGTGTTAATGAATGTGATCAAGATGGAATCTTTTAGATCTTTTCATATATGAACTAGTCAGGGATGGCATGTCCATGTATGGGGAATTCATCACTAAATAAGTTGACTTCACTAGTAAGATGGGTCCATGTCACTTTTAGCCTTTTGGAGGATCTAATAATAATATCCATCTCTACTTCCCTTTTCTTTTGTGAGATAGGGACTAAATCCAAATCTATTTCCTTCCCCTTTTCCATCTCACCTACCTAGGGTTCTTCAATGTGTGCTAACTCAATTATGGCTTCATTAATTCCCTCATCTTCCTAATCTGACCCATAGGTCTTTACAACCTCTTTGAAACATTCTTTAACTATTTCATATGGTTCTATGGAAATCATATCAATGTGCTCTAATAGAAAAGGTGGTTTTGGAAGTGGAACTAATGATGAAGGACCTTCTCTTGGCTTTTCTTCCAATTTGTTCTCACTAGGTCCTTGAATTTGGAGCACTTTTTTTTGTGTTAGTCTTAGAGGTGCACTTGAGGTGGAAGGAAATAAATTATATTATAATGGATTCATTTTCAAGATCTCTCCAATTGGCTTCTCCTCTCTTTATAATATATGCTCAAGTTTGAAGCCATGTAATCTATACCTGGCTAACACTTCCTCAAAGTCTGTATCCTTAGTGTAGAGATGGTCATATGGGCTAACCCTATGCTCATAAGCCACCTTGGTCAACTTCTTATATTTTAGATGGAGGATAAATTTATTATTTGGGTCCCATTCCTTGAGGTCATCCTTTTTAAAATAAAAGGAATCTCTATGTTTCAACATAACATCCAATTATTTCTATCCATGGATCATGGTTTTTCCAATCAATAATGGAAAAGGATGGAAAATGCCTTTCATATTCTCTCTGCATACATTGTTAATCCCTTGGAGGAGTTTCAAAACAATTTCTTGTTCATCTAATTTAGTGGGGACATGGACTGGCAATCTATATGGTTGAGTCATGACTCATTCCATCCTAATGATGGTGTAATCTAGGTAATACCATATGTCATCCATGGGCTTTACATATTTCTTGATGAGGGGGTCTACTCTAGGTATGGGTTTCCATATGATAGTCTTAACCAAATTAGGATACATGTAATCATAAATGAATTGCATGTGACCCTTGTATTTAAAGATATATAATTTTTAATAATGATGGGATATGTTAATATTTCTATGAGAGGATTAATTCTTGATATCAAGAATATGTGTGGAGACCATTAATGAGTCCAACAAATAAGACATCATGATGAATTATTTGTTGGTCCTCTTTTTTATACCATAGAATTATCTTCCCAATTGGATGCTAATTAGTTCTCCAATAGGTAGAGTTAGCTTATCTTCCACCATGAAATATATGAAGAAAATCCATTTGAGGTCAATGTAGGTTGTGGTGGCTACCCATAAATCTCTATTCAATAGGGTCATGATGATCCTAATTATTTCCTTTAGTTTTATAATAGGGATCTTCTCATCATGGTTCTTAGATATGTGGGTTCCCTGGTTTAACTAGGGTCTTAGACTAATGTCCAAATTATGCTTGGTTGTCCACTCCTTGATGGTGGGGAGGTTTATATGAGTCCTAAGGAGTTTATAGTATCCCTCAAAAGCTACATGGGAAATTTATGCTATCCCTTTTGACACATCTTCCTTAACTATCCAATCACCATCAATTCTAAAATTAACAAACATAGGTGCAAGGATATCTATGCAATGGAGTACCTCTAGTTTTGTAGCTACTCGATGGAGACCAAACATATAAATTACATACAAGTCATCAAATTTCATCTTGGTTATTGTGATCCTTTTTTCATTAGAAGTGAGAGGCTGCATTTCCTCAATAATAAAGAAGATCTTAGACCAGTTCTTCATTCCATTATTGAGTGCCCCAATGTCCAATTCTATGTCCCCAAAACATCTTCCCTAATTATTTGTAGACAAATACAATTATTCCTCTTGTTTCCATTATTGCCTATTTACTACCATGATTCCTTAATTGCCTTGGGTGTATGACTATATTTTCTTTGCTCAAAATGAAATTTGATCTTGTTTAATGAAAATGTGTCTCAATAGTCAAGAATTAGGGATTTTTATTGTTCTATTTAGGTTTCTTGGAGCTTTAATGGTGAAGGTGATGGAATTAATAAATTCATTCATGCCTTTAATCTTGTGGATAGCCTCACTTATGAAAATTCTATCTTTTTAGTTGTGCCAAATCTTTAGATTTATTATTTAGTTCCTACATGGCCTTCCCCACAAAAATTCCTTTGAAAACACGTTGTTGGTTTTCAAATTAGGTTTTTATCTTTGATTTATTAGATCAAGACCCCCAAATGAACATGAACCATTGATTAATATCTTAGAGGTTTCCTTTGATTGGTTGTTTAAATCTTGAATTATTTGGTTATGCCAAGTGGTGTATTTTTATTTCTTCAAGATATGACTTTAGAGTTTGGTGTTAAAATGAGCATGGTTCTTCCATGTGTCAATCTATTAGGGTTTGGCATCTTTGGTTTAAAATTTATCATTCATTTTGTTCTATTGGATCAAGACCTATGATCAAGTGTGGTTTGTTGTATCCTACAAGATGCACATGGCTTAATTAGTCTCGAGTCTTTATAAAACTTATGCCTAAAATATATTTTAAAGGTTTATTTATGTTAATAAACACTAAAAAAAATAGGCTAAGGCATTTTATGCTATGTTTTCTATCTTAATATGCTAGGGTCACTTTTGAAGGGTTTTAAAAATGCCCCTATTGTTTAGGATAAAAGTTAGATGAGGTTAAATTTGATGGCCTCACTAACATCAAAGATGTCCTCATGGACATCAAATGATGGGAGTGAGACTATCAAATTTAGTCTTGAGTTTTGGTCTATGAGGGCTCAGGTTTGAGTCCCAAGGTCATATTATGTTTATGAACACAATTAATCTTCAAATTGAAATTATGGCCTTAGTCTATATGACCATATCTTAGGGATTATCGATCAAAGAATTCACATCATTAAATTAGATCAGTGATGTAGTGAAGGCTATTAGATCCATGTACTTATATGTGATTGGCTTTGAACTTTTGGGGACTCCTTTATCTTCACACCATTAGATCAACATCTGAGGGTGAATTTGGATCATTGGATCTATAAAAGTGTACAAATTTTAATTCATCGATTGGTTACGTATAGACTTAAGTCAAATGATTAGTCCTACGTTAATTTTATGAATAAACAAGATGAACTTAGAGCTAAATTTTATCATGTTAAGCCTAAGGTTAAAACATTAATATGGTCCCCTTCAAACTTAGGAAAAAGTTTGGATAAGGTTCAACTTGATAGTCTTGCTAATGTTAAAGACGTCCTCATGAGCATCAAATGACAAGAGCAATACTATCAAATTAAATCCTATAATAATTTTTCATAGAAATCAAATTTGATGTATGGTTCTTCCTAAATGATCTCATTCTATTCGATTAGATCTCTAGGGAAGTGAGAGCTATTAGATCTATGATTAAATCAAATCGTTAAGTTAGGACCTAATATGTATAATAGTTTAGACTAAGGTTTTGATTTTAAGATGTTTTTTGTGTTAATAAACAAAAAGACATTTAAGATTGAATCCTAGGCTTAAAAAAAAGGAACCTTGGCTATAAACAAAAGGGCCATATGGACTAACAATTAGGCAAGGTTAGGAGGTTAACAAAGGGGGAAACGAATAAAAGGTTCAAGTATGATTTTATATTAAGGTTTAATTATGTTAGAAACATTATCAAGCCTTAATATAAAATTATAATTAGGGTTTTAAAAAAAATAAATATGATTTCTTGTAAAAATTATCCTATCATTTTTTAATTCAAATCATAGGCTTTTCTACTTAGGAACCCTCCCTTTCTCCATGGAACTTGCACTTCATCATCCAAAGACAACCATTAGTAGGGTTAGCCCATAAATCATAATCATAATCAGATATGTAGAGGTTCATGTCCTTTCAAGTGGAATATCTTCAAATTATAATAAAGAATGAACTTTCCAAAGCCAATTCAAGGTAAATATGTCTTAAAACATTCACAAGGGTCCCTATTTTGTAGAAGTAGAAAAATGGGGGTATGTTGGTCCCAATAAGAGGTAAATATAAAACAACCATATCATAAGAAATGGAAAAAGAAGGATAATAATGTAAAATCAAATTCAATCCTTGACCACTCTAAAGGTATTTAGTGGTGAGCCACTAAATTGTAGAAGTCCTTCAATTATTGGTTCATACTTGAGGCTTAGTTTATCCACTATTGATTTGGGCATAGCTAAAATACTAGCCCCACTATATATGATACAATTATGAATTAATAAATCACCAATGATCAAGGATAGGTAAAAGGCAGGAGTCTTATTAGTTTTATTCACTTGTCCATTAATGGGTTGAGTTCCATTCACCAGGACAACATTTTAATTCCTAGCTAATCCAACTTATTTACCTAGTCCAAGAAATTCATTTTGGAGAATAACCTTTTGTCCTAGTAATGTTAATGAATCCCATAATGAAATATTCATGTGTGATTTCTTCATATGATCTATAACATTGATATAAGGATTGCTCACCTTGAAAGGCTCTTTGGAAGCACTAGTACCTTGTGGTGTAACATGTGTATATGGTTGTGTATGAGCTACCCTTATATTATAAAACTTATAATTTTCTTATACCTTAAGATTTAAGTTAGACCCACCCACCATTGGAGATGATGTAGGAGTGAAAATAGGTCCTTTATTAGCTCCTTCTATCTCTTCAACAACCCTCTTCTTGGATCTAGTGTTAGATGATACACTAGCATTCACATTACTTGAATTTGCCATATAATTTATGGCACAAAATTATCCCTCAAAATGATTCATAAGAGTAGAATCATATTGTATTTTTCCATTATCTACCCCACTTTGTATTGGAATCTCAAAACTAGGAACTAGAGATACTTGACCACATTGTATTGTCATGGCTTGATTAGGCATTTCATTGGTATATAAAACTTGGCCTTGATTTTGGTCATAGGGAAGATAGCATGGTTGTTCTTAAAAAAAGTTATTTTGAGTGGGAACAAGAGCTATAGAAGAAGATGATGGATCATTAGGATTGAAACTTTGTTAAGGTCTAACTTGAGGTATTTGACCATGTCCTTGAGCATTTCCTTGGAAAGGAGGCCTATTTTCTTGTCCAAACTAATTATAGGGTTGATAAGGACTATAATTTTGATCTTGTTATCTTTTGAGAGAAACCAATTCATTAGTAACACTTTGGATCAAACTCATGACTTCATGGATCTCATTGGTAGGGGCAAGGGCAGACTTTTCTTAACTATTAGGCAAAGGATCTAAGGTAGGTAATACAACTTGATTAAGACACTAAAAATTAGGGAATAATGGCATTAGTGGTCTAGGATCAGTCTTCCCTACTTGAACAAGACAATTCCTAGCATTAATAACTATCTCATAAGAAGTAGGAAGTGTATTTTCAACCATGTATTAGATCATCATGGATACATCACTATTCCATGCTTTTAGGTAGTACAAGAAGTCATAATTTGCATTAGGTATCACAAGGGCTAGGATCTTATCCCATGTTTTTTGAAATATAGAGTTAAAATCCTACATGAACTCTTGTGCAGCCCTCTTGATAGTGGTCAATTTCTTAGCTAGTGATAGATGATCACTCTTCTCTTCAAACCTCTTAGATAGTAGATCTCCTAGTTCATCCCATGAAGCAATGGAATTATGAGGAAGATTCCCATACCAATATAAATCCTTCCCTTTGAAATACAATTCCAATAGTCTAATGGCTACATTCTCTTGAGTGATAGTATGGATATTGCATAAGTTTTATATGTTTCTGATGTGTTCAATAGGAGTAATAGGACCTTCTCCACTAAAATATGGAACACTCTTAAGGGATAATCTATGAATTTGGTCATATTGGGCAAGATTCAAAAGAGATGATTTGGTAAAGGCTGCAAAAGGTTTCCTCTTATCCATATTATAATGTAGGCTATGAGTATTAGGGGTTAAATTAAGTAAGAACTTGTAATTTTTAAACACCAACTCCCTTGAATAAGGATGAGTATTTAAAAACCTAAATATTTTGATATAATACAAAGGAAATTGCACAAAATCAAAGGGTATACATTTAGTAGTAGACCTAGTGGTCACCTTTGGCATGGAAGTTAAGGACTGATCAATGACCAAAGAGTTAAAAACTTAGTGGAGTCACTAGGTAATAAATGTAGATGCTCTTGCAGCTACAAGTATACCAAGACCAACACCAATCTTATATAAACTTCTAGGACTTAGAGTCCCACTGGTCATGCCAGAAACTATTGTCACTTGGATTTTCACCCCTTAAGGAAATACCTAGCTCTCCTCATCTAAGTGTCATAATGGAAACATCTCTCATGATGTGGGTAAATAATTTGGGTAAGATGAATCTCTATAAGGGATAGTTCCCTTGATGCACTCTTTGAAACACTCTCATATTTATCAACCTAGTATGTAAAGGGTTAATAATAAAAACTAAGAAAACTAAAATGTGATACACCAATATTGAATTTCCTCTTATTGACTTAAATTATACTACTTAGAGCAAAACAAATCTTTCTTCACATAAAACTCATAACACAAGAAAAATTATTACATCAATTTTTCATATGATAGGTTTAAAAGGTATTTTTATACTTATGAGGGTAATTAATGATTACTTGGGATAATACAATCATGAATCACTTATAAAACACTTATATAGTTAAAAGAGAATAGTAACAAAGACCTGTAACAATTACTCTTTTGTACATTTGGTGAACAATCAAGGATAACATGCTAAAAAATATCATATTCTACTAGACAAGACCAAAAATATTGAAAAAACACTCAATTTTATAAAATTTTCCAAGGTTTCACCATCAACTAATGGAGGTTGCCCAAAAGAGCTAAAATAGTCACTATTTATAACATTTAGAAGAGGGGTGAGACAATGGAAATCCAAAGGTCACTTGGAAACCTATCAAGCTGATAAAACAGGTTAAATTTTCATGTGAAAGATATGTCAAAAAAACCATGAAATTTCAAAAATTCCAAGTGTCCATAAAAGTCATGAAACATATGAAGAGTGGCATGAAACTCCTTGTCTTGGCCCAATAAATTGCCTTCATGATTTGAAAATATTTTAACATCCAAAAACTAACTATGTATAGGTATTATTTTGTTAATTAAATTTATATATTTCATAAATTCATCTCCATGCATTGGTTGTAGTCCTACTCATCTAAAATATTCTAGAAGTAAGCCATAACTGCCTATAGTCTACAAAACTCCTCTTTTCTATTACCCCTCACACTTGGCCTCAAAATTAGTAGTATTTTTACATTAAAATTCATGGGATGGAGTGGATGACAATTTTAAATACCTTACATGGCCTTATATTACTTAGGTTCACCTTAAAAGGACATCCACTTGAGGTTTTCACACTTCTAACTCTTTTGTTCACTATGCCAGTTTTGACTAGCTAAGATTAGATCTCTAGTATAGACACTTAGGAGTTTTTTATTAGAAGTAAATGACCATATGTATTTATATTAAGTCCATATCTTCCCCACAAACTTGATTTCACATTTAGACCTCTCTTAGAACCTATAAAACACACAAAATGGTTAAAAGTACCAAATTTTGCACCCTATTCATACAATTCCATACAAATAAAAAATATGGGAGGGATCCTGAGTGATTATTTTACAAGTTTAAATCACTTTCATCGTCAAAATATTTCATATGAATATTTCTCCAATCTTATTTTTTCCATCAGGTCTCTTCTAAGGGTTTAGTAGGGTTTTAGGTAGTTTTTATTCCAAAGTTTTATTCATAAATATCTAGAATTTTAACTTTAAAAAAATGCTAAAAATATGATTTTAGGATACCATAATAACCCTTATAAACTCCTTTGATATCCATGCATATTTTTATAGGATATATGAGCACTTGAAATCACCTTATTGAGCTTGTTTACACCTTTCCTACATATTTAGACTGTCTCTAAGCTAAAATAAACTTTTATATAAGTTTATATGAATAATAAATCTTAAAAAATGTCTAATTAAATCTCATAAAAATTATCCCACTATATGTAACACTCACCAAAATCCAAAAGTGAAGTTGGACCCACAATTGGCTCCAGGTCCCTTCAAGGCCTAAAGGGCTTAGCAAGGACCTTGCTAGTTTGGGATATTTGGAATAATATTTCATGTTTTTAATGATTTATTATGAATTTTTACACCTCATTAAATCTTAAAATATCATTAAATAATCTCCCAAGCACTCTTTTTCAGTTTTCCCTTTCATTCACCAACTAGGCCTAAAGGAAGTTTGTCTAGTTGGACTATGTGCAAGGATTTTGTAGTCATTTTGAGAGTTTTGAGAATAACCTAGTGTTTAATATCATATATTTACCTTAAATACACCTAAAAATATTTTTATTTATTTTTAAAAATATTCCTATCAAGCCCTTTTCCCATTTTGACCTCATTAGCTTGTTTTGCCAAACCTTGATTTTTCTTAACTGGTTAACCTCTAAGACAAAATAGTGATGTTTATCCCTCTTCCATAGGGAAAATTGAAGATTTTAATATTTTTTAAATTTAATAATGATACTTTTTAACAAATATTTTAGTCAAAATCATTTATTTAGGCACCTAACCAACTCAAAATGGCCTAAAATGGCCTCTAAAAAGACTATTTTCTTGAATTTTTTTCTCTACCTAAGAATGACCTCCAAATACTAACTCCAAGACTCTTAGGATTTCCAAAAATTTTAATATTCTCAAATTAATTATAATTAAATTTTTAAATCACCCAAAAACATTAACCTTCTTTTAATTATGTGTTCTTTCCCATTGAGCAACGTGAGTTTCCTAGCTCACTGTATGGACTATAACTTTTGGGATTATAGGAAGAGTAGATGTTAATATTGAATGAGTCCTAGAGATTTTTAAAAAACATTATTGATAAATAATTAAACATTTTTATTTATTTTTAACCCTATCCCTCTTGATAATCGAGTTTATCTCTTAACTCCATCTCATGCTCAAGACTACACAATGACTGATGTAAGTGCATATAGGGCTATAAGAGGTATGAGTAGGCTTGTTTTACATTATTTTTAGATCATTGAGGTCATAAATATATTAATTTAGGTGATAATGGATTTATTAAACATTTTAACCTCCCTTTAACTTCTTTTCAAACACTTTGAGATCAAAATTGAGTCATTTTTGCCTTTTGACTATGAAACTGAGATTGGTCAAGGTTTTTAGAAAAATTAATTAAATCCATTTAGTTCAAAAATTATACACTTACAATTTCACTCAACTTTAAAGTCTTTAAACACCCTTTATACCCTCTTTTAGGTGCACATTTCTTGTAAAGAGACACTTGTAGATGTCCATGAACTTAAAACACCATACCCTAGTATCATACTAATTATTCTCATGTTTATTGGCACACTATTCAAAAAACGGAACAATTTTAGCCATGATTTAATGCCTTATTTTCTCCTATGATGTAAAATATCATTCAATATTTCAATCTTGTAGAGATGAATGTAGGAATTTAATGTTTTTATAGGCATCTTTGAGGGTTGTAACTCCCATCCTCTACTCACCTTCTAACATCCATACTTGGTAGGTATTTTATATATAGTAGAGTATAAAATATTTACCTATTTATATGATTTTAAAACCTTTTAAAACATGTTGTAAAATTTCCCCAAAAAACCCTTGGATCTCTATTTTCACTTTTTGGGGAAACTTTCCTAGAATTCAATCTCTTGTTGTTCCAACATGATTACCCATTCATTTATACATTTGATGTTTAAAATATGTCTTCCTTGGGATTCATAACATTTTAGGTGTTATAATTATTTTCAACACTTGTATATCATTTCAAAATGGTTCTTTAACTCCCTGTTAAGCCACCTATAAGAGTGAGTTTTGAGTGTATACAAACAGTGGGCAAAACATGGGTAATATGCATTGCTTTAGACTTATTATGAGTTGTATATCCATATCACAACATAAAATTAATTATTAATTCTTAAAAAGGATTTAAACCATCACTAAGCTCTTCACCCTAGTATGAAATCATCAGGATAGGCTATTGTATATGTGTAATGTGGACAATGAGCATGAAATAAATTAAAAGTATGGATGAAAAGCCTCATAGACAACTCAAATTCATTTAAAATCCTTCAAATATGTTATTTACACCAAGGAAATCTTGAAAAAAGTTCCAAAACATCTCTTTCAATGTGAAAACCACTTGCATACATATAGAACAAAGCAGGCATATTGAGCTTATGACTATTTGGTGTGATGAGTGAACTTGTAACTAGTATTTCACCTCCAAAAACATCCAAATTAAATATCCTTAGATATTATTGACTTGAACCAATTGATACACCCTAATCACAACTTTATGAAGAAGATAAACAAGCTTATATAGGTGATTGTAAGTGAAATTGGGAAAAAAGTTAATTGTGAGGAATGGTAAGGTTGTAAGATACCTAAATCATGATATAGTGAAACCAAATTATGTAAGGAGGTGAATATATGGAATTAAGACATTTATAAAATCATTTTACATTCACATAAACCCTCTTTACAAGACCAACATTTTGGAACAAGGAATAATTGACTAAAACTTTGCAATGGTGACACCTTCCTGCAACATGAGACAACTTGCCCATAAAAACATCATGAATCATGAAAATAATAATGTATATCATCTAATAAGGTATAAAAATCCTTTAGAGTCAACATCACAAACTAGTTCATATGGACTTGACTAAAATAGAGCAAAACCTATAGGGTGCATGAAATAACAAGTAGAAAAGCACAATCAGCTTATATAGGATGATTCGTAAAGCACATTTTATAAATCCTTGAAATATTAATATTTAAATTAAGGTATATTATTTTTATATCACTTCCAAAAATCATTTTCTCTGAAACCTCTTAAGCTATCTATACTAAGCACAAACCTGAAAATCACTTTTGTATGTCTAGGAAAGCAAAGGAGTAGAACGATTTTGAATTAAAATGGAACTTAAAAATAATTTAAATAATTTATATGATTTTTATGAAGATGGATAATCCATACAAGATATTATCCCATGTGTCACCTTCACCCATGGGTCGTACAAGTGCCAAATGCTCCTTTTTTTAGTTGGTTTCTTAAATTTTAGTTAAACAACCTAAAATATTCTATTGTAACTAGCATATATAATATGTAAAATAAATTATTGGATTTTTTTAATTAAAAAAAGACACATAAGCACCTTGGTAACTATTCCACTTGCATTAATGACCCTAGAAACCCACTATGTGACCCAAAATGACAAATAAACTTGTTAGACCATGACTCAGGCTAAAAATACATTAGATAACATAAAATGAACTATAAAATAGCCTATGAAAAATTATTTGACCCATAAACATCTATAAAAATAATTTTTTTACCTATAGGGGTCCAAATTTAACCTAAAAGTCAAATTTGGTCAACAGTAATGTAGATATTATGGTTAGTCTTTTTCTCACTTAACTAAGCTAAAATGGGGCCAATATTTATGCTCAAATAATCAACATGCACATAGAATAAAGTTATATAGTATGGAAAATATATTATTGGTGAGCTATCTAATTTATTCTTTATCATCTCAAATTCCTCATCTTGTGCCTCACCCCATTTTAATGGCTTATTCTTACATAAGAGATCTTCTATTGGTACAGTAGTCTTGGTTTAATGATTAATGAACATATTATAATAATCAATATACCCTGAGAATACACACACTTCCCACTATGTGATGGGTGCTTATATATGAATAATAATGGATACCTTGGAAATTTTGACAATGAGGTCATAGTTACAAATCACATGACCAAAAAACATTCCAAAAAGTGTCACAAAAATACATTTTTTCAGGTTGGGATATGATGCAAAAGCATCACTAGAGCATAGGTGGTAATGAAGATTGACTGTGTCTATTATGACCATTAATGGTCATTTGACTATGTAAAGGGTCATATAGGATCCATTAGGATTTTTAGAGTCATTTAAAAGTCATTAAAGTGAGTGCATTAAACTAAATGGTGTTTCTCACCAAAATAGGGGAATTTGAAATTTAAATTTGTAAATAAGGCCTAGAGTGGATTTAGAGGTCTTGAGAGATTATTAACTTATGTTTCATGTTTGTAATGGATCTATAGGGTCTTAAAAGAGTCTAAAATGTATCTTCCCATGTGTCAGAAGTGATAGGCATTTCAAAATCAAGAAATATAAAAAAATAATATGTGAAGAGTAATTTTTGCCCTATGTAAAATAGGCATTGGAAGGAAGTTTCCATGAAAATTTGGCATGATGGATAAATAATAGGAATATATAGAATTAATATGGGGTTATTAGGTTTAAAGATATATTAGAGTGGATTTAGAATGTGTAGATAATAGAAAAACATGGAGAAGAGAGGAGATATTCATGTTGGCCCATGAGTGGACATAGTATGAAAATAAAGTTTATGTACATATCAGTTGTGGAATAAATATAGAGGACGTTATTTTTTATATAATTTCATGTATGTAAATATATCATGAGAGGATCCTCCTAAAATAATTAATAAAAATTCACAAATAAAAGGAATTAATAGCATGAATTAAATATGAAGAACACTTTAAAAGCTTGAATTGATTGCAGACCACTTTGAGGGGGCAACCTCCTTTGAGAAAGATCTATAAAATAATTTTTTGGGTGACTTCAATGGAATATAAATTCTAAACTATGAATTTACTACTTCCCATGAATTTGGGATAAAACAAAATTCTCATGGGATGACTTACAAAGCATATGCATCCATAACAACTACTAAAGAAAGAAAGAAAAAAGATATCATGGGTTTATAACATCCCCTCCCTCTTATAGAAATATTTGTCCTCAAATCTTTAGATGTGGGAATTGGTGTTGAATCTGAAATATTGGATCCCATGTTGCATCCTCTGGTTACATTCCATGCCATTGAATTAAAACCTCAGTGATGGAGTGGGAGTGAAGTTGGCATGTGCACCTATCCAAGATTACCTTTGATTCAAGAATAATAGATCCTTCATTATCAATTTTAGGTAAAATATTTTTCACTTTGATGTTTGTGCCAATAAATTTCTTTAGACAAGAGACATAAAATACTATGTAACCTTGGGAAGAAGGTGGGAGCTCCAACTTATAAGTAACTGACTTAATCTTCTGAAGAAGCTTATAAGGCCCATAGAACTTAGGGGCTAGCTTATGACACCCTTTGATTTTTAGGGAGGATTACTTTTAGGGATACATGAAAATAAAAACCATATCACCTACTTGAAAAGTGCACTTAGAATGGTGTTGATATGCCTATTATTTCATTCAATTTTACACCATATGAATATTTTCTTGCAGGGTGCTAAGGATATAATCCTAGGTTTGAAGAAGTGTGTCAATAGCTTGGACTGATGAACTATTAGGGTTGTACATAAGGAGCATTGGTGGTGCTTGAGCATAAATTGTTTCATATGGTGTCATTTTTTTTGAAGTGTGGTAGGAGGTATTGTATCACCATTCAGTGAGAGGGAGCCACTTTTCCCACTGATATTATTATTATGAGGTGAAGCAATAGATGAATGTTTCCAAGCATTTTTTGACAAATTCAGTTTGGCCATCTATTTGTATGATACCCAAAACTCATCTTTAGTTGAGTGCTAGTACCTCAAAATAGTTATATCTAAAAATGGTTGGTCAAGGTTACATCACGATCAGAGATAATAGATGAAGGAATGCCATGAAGATAAAAAAATTTGGTCTAAGAAAATTTATGCAACTATGGAAGCAGTATAAGGATTTTTGAGGGCCCAAAAATGACTATATTTAGAGAGGTGATCAACCACAACCAATATCACCATTTTACCTCTAGATTTATGGATCCCCTCAATGAAATCCATAGAAATATCTATCCAAATCTTGGTAGTGATGGGCAAGAGTTTGAGCAACCAAGGGATGGATGTTGTTTCACCCTTGTTGTGCTGGCATGTATCACATTTAGCCACCATCTATTGAATTGCCTTTTTCATTCCTTTCCAAAATAAGTTACATTATGCATACTCATAAGTTTTGAGAAACCCTAAGTTCCCTACAAATAGAGAAGCATGGAGTTCATAAAATACAACCTACTACAAATCTATGCTCTAGGGAAGCACCAAATGACCTTTGTATCATAAAGAAGCACCATCCCAAGAATAGTGTAATATAGTCGAGGGGTCAGTGGTAAACTATTGAATGATTTGAGATAATGAGGAGTCATTAACATACCCCTATTATATAGTATCCAACCAATTTGGAATAGGCATGGAAATAGCTGAAAGGGAAGCTTGATCCACAATTGTACAAGATAAAGCATCAGCCACAATATTCTTTGTAATTTTATTGCAAGTTATCTCATAGTCATAACCCTTGAGTTTTTTGACCCATTTTTGTTGTTATGGGGTAGACACCCATTGTTCCAAGAAATATTCTAGACTTTGGAGATCAGTTTTTATGCAAAAATGATTACCCAATAGGTATGGTTACCACTTTTAGACTACATTTAAAATGGCCATCATTTCCTTCTCATAAGTAGAGAGCACTAAATTCTTGCCAAAAAGGGATTTACTGGTGAATGTAATTAGGCATCCTTCTTGGAGGAGAATAACACCCATTCCATTATCGCAAGAATCACTCTCAATAGTGAAGGTCTTAGTAAAATATGGCATAGCTAAAATAGGTGTAGTACACAACTTGTTTTAATGATTCAAATGTACACTCAGTAGCTTCTATCTAAGTAAAAGAATATTTTTTCAACATAGTTGTCAATAGAGCTACAATCTTGCTATAATATTTAATGAACTTATGATAGTATCCAGTTATCCCCAAAAAACCATGAAGGCTCTTGAGTGTTTAAGGATGTAGCCAATTTGTCATAGAAATTATTTTTTCAATATACACCCAAACTCCTTGGGCTGAAGCAATATGCCCAAGATACTCCACTTCATCTTGGCAAAAAGTACATTTGGACTATTTTACACAAAGATTATGGTCAAAGAGAAGTTGTAATGTGAGCTCTGAATGCTAGAGATTCTCAAACCATGTTTTACTATAGATGAGGATATCATTGAAGAAGACTAGAATAAATTTCCACAGGTAGGGCCAAAATATTTTATTCATCAATACTTGGAATGTTGAAGGAGAATTAGTGAGGCCAAAGGGAATGACTAACAACTCATAATGACCATCATGCATGTGAAAATATATCTTGGGGATATCATCTTCATGAAGTCAGATCTGGTGATATCTAGAGTAGAGGTCTAACTTAGAGAAAAATTGAGTGCCATGAAGCTCATCAAGAAGCTAATCAATAACAAGGATCAGGAACTTATCCTTGATTGTGAGGTGATTAAGTGAAAAAAATCAATGCAAAGATTCCATGACCCATATTTTTTATAAACAAGGAGAACTGGGGAAGAATATGGGCTAGTATTAGGGTGAATAATGCCTTGCTGTAGTAAGTCTTGAATGAGCATCTCAATATTGATCTTTTGCTAAAATGGGTAGTGATAAGGATTGATGTTGGGAGGAACACTTCCTAGAAGGAGATGAATATGGTGGTCCTTTTTTGTGAAGGTGACAATCCTAATAGTTTAGTAAAGACATGTGCATACCTCTATAAAATGGTTTGGAGCTCAAGAGTAGTGGAGAATATTGAGGGTTGCATTTGAATGGAATGGAGCTAGGTAATGACACTGTATGAATTCTTCTTTAAAATATTTTCCATGAAATTTGAAATTATGATGCTGAGAGATATAGGTTGTAAGCCTTTCAATGTGTGTTTTTACCCATTATCTAAAAACTACATCCAAAGTTTAGTAAAATCCCATAAAATGGATCCAAGTGTGCATAACCACTAGGCTCCCAAAATAACATCACATACACCTAAGGGCAAGGTAATCAAGTTGGAGTGAAATTTATAATCTCCAATAGAGATACACACATTGTCACACTTCCCTTTACAAGGTGATGTGCCCCCATTGGTAATCATGACTTCAAAGTTGGAACAAGGATGGATAACACAATCAGCCTGTTTGGCGATCTGAGGGTCAATGAACATATGAGTGATACCTAAATTAATGAGTATTGTGAGATGGAGATTTTTGAATTAACCCTTGACCCACATGGTTTATATGGTAGTGACTCATACTAAATCATGGAGAGAGATCTCTAGTTGGTTTTCTTGAGAAGCAAGTTCCACAATCAGCTAAGCATCTTTTGGATCATCTATTGTATCCTAAACATCTTCCCAATATTTATTTTTTGATAGATATTTCACATACAATAGGTAGATATTTTGATCGACACATCAATGTCCACAAGTGAATTTATCATCACAGTTATAACATAGTCATGTTTCTCTATGGGCTTGCATCTCTAATTTAATCAAACACTTGATAGGAGTGGTTCTTGTGACTAGCATTGTTTAAGATCATTATGTAGATGTATGTTTGAATGGAACAAAATTATATTTGAATCACTACTAAGCTATGATCTTTTCCTCTACCAACTTAGAAAACCCTAAGGCTTCCATCATTGTGTTGGGCTGGAACATTTTAACCTCAAATCAAATTGCATATTTTAGTCTACTAATAAAGCAACTCCTAAAGAATTCATCAGACAATCCCTCTATATGATTATCTATTTTTTCAAATTTAGTTTGATATTATCTCACTTTTGCTATTTGGTGAAGTTTAGTGAGTGTTCCAATTAAGTCATCAAAAGTAGTAGGGCTAAATCATTTCAAAATGAGGGTGAAAAAATTGATCCATATGGATTATTTATGAGCTTTAGCATACCAATGATACCATTGAAGGGCTTCAAGTTTCAAGTGAAAAGATGCAAGTGGAACCTTATTGAAATCAAAATTATTTTATGTAGACTAGAATATTATTTGGCATGATAAATCCATCTAGTTGGATCTACACTATTGAATTGAGGAAAATTTAGCTTTGGTCTATGATAATTATTGGAAGAAGAAAATACAGTGTCAGAAGAAGACTCTAGATGTCATCTGTTGTTCATGATGGTATGTTATAGATTGAGGCCAAGAATTTTTTCATCAAGATCTTTGATGTGGGACTTGAGGGTGGCAATTTCATCCTCCATATTTTTTTCTCCTATTTAGGTTAATACCATGACTTGACTAACATATTTATTTATTTTCTTATTTTATTTTTGCAATGGATAAGAAAACTAGAGTTAAAACATGTTTAGTAAGGAAGGTTTTGAATTTGGGGGAAAATGGAAGGGCTAAAGGGGATTTTAATATTTTTTTGTAGTGAGAGTATGATTGACGAAGGCAAGGGAAATATTAGGAGTGAAAATGGAAAAAATATAAAATTAGCCAAAGAGGGACAAAGGAGTAGAATGATATGATGAACACAGGATAAATTTCAAGGTAAATAGATAAAAATATAAGTTATGGAAAAACCAAAAAAAAAGTAAATTTTCAATTTATGAGAATTAGGAATAGAATTGGGATATGGGACCTCAAGGAATAAAATGTAGGGAATGAAATTTTAGGTGTTTAGGTAAATTTTGAGGATAAACAAGGTCATAGATGAAAATATATTGAAAAAAATGAAAAAAATTTTACTCTATTTTCTAGTTTTCTATCTAATGATAAGTCCTTTGAAAGTCTACTAAGATTTTGTCAGTAGTTTGTAAGTTCTGGGTTCTATCAAATATATGTCTACAAGTCATCTAATAGTCTACGGATACTCTATTGATTGAATATTTTAAGTCTATTGAAAATGTTTTAAAATTGATAGAAATGGGCCACAAGATTCTATGGTTGCCTAAGGGTTTTAAAAATTTCACTCTGGCCACCAATGTCATCTAAGTGATTACTTCTCTCCATAACTTCTCTATCCATGGATTTATCTCTTTATGATAGCTCTCGATTTTCCTCATGGTGAGAACTACTCAATCAGGAAGGGGTCATTACCCTTTTCACTGGTAGGTCCTCTCAATGGGTGAGCTACTTTGGGGTTCTTGTGGTACTCCTCATAATGAGTTTTAGGGATTTCACCCAAGCACTTCCCATAGTTACGTGGTAATGTTTTACCTTGATCCACAAAAATTTATTATGATACAGAATAGAGTTATGCAGTAGAATAGAGTTACTAATTTTTGAAAAAGAAATGTAAATAAATTATGCAAAGTTTTAAAAAAATTGTGGCCTTAGAAATCACTCTTATACCAGATGAGAGGATCCTCCTACAATAATTAGTAAAAATGCATAACTAATAGGAATTAATAGCATGAATTAAATCTGAAGAACACTTGAAAAGATTGAATTGATCACAAATCACTTTAAGGGGGAAACCTCCTTTGAGAAATATCTATACAATAATTTTTTGGATGCCTTCAATGGCCTCAACACTTTTATATAAATTCTAAACTAGGAAACTACTACTTCCCATGAATGTGGGATAAAATAAAATGCTCATGAGATGACTTACAAAGCATATACATCCATAAAAACTACTAAAAAAATAAATAAAAGAGATATCATGGGTTTATAACATATCATAGTTGATTACAATGTTTTGATGTTTTAAAGTTTCATTTTTATATGAATTCCATGTTGATTAATGTATAATAGGCTTATGTTGAAGAAATTTATGTATGTCTATTTTGAGTCCATAATATCAATGGAGAAAAGACTAATTTAGTGAGATTTTGTGAATGTTAATTAGATACAATATATGTGATTGTCATTTATTATTGTTTCCTTTATTATATGGGACTTTGGTTATTCAATGGTAGATTGAAGAACCTATTTGTAGTTTTGGAACATTTTATTTAATAAGATAGCTAGAAAGGTCTTATCACATAGGTATGTTTGATGGATACTTAAGTGTAATTATTGATTATTTGAATCATAAAAATTATATATGGTTAATATTTATTGAGATCAATTCATTGGAAGGTTCAAAAATCCATAAAAGAATTCAAGAAACTCAAAAAACTATCACACAGTCCAACTATATGCTTTTTAATTCTACTAATATGTGTGTAAGAGGTGATTAAAGGTTGTTAAAGGTGTAATATTTATTGGGTAAGGAATAATAATTTTAAATATATCCTATCCAAGTTTTATAATTCTTTTAATTGTCATAAAATTCAATTTATTTCATTTATTCTCCTCTTGGATAGGTATAGGCCTGTCAAGGGCTAGACTAGGGTTTTAAAGGATAATGTCTAATAAATTTTTTTTGAACCATAAAATTTGATAAAACTTGGTAATAAAATTTTATTTAACCTGATATTAAGGATTATGATTTTTTTAGAAAGATACCATACTGTATTGTATAGTTTCTAGACAATGTGCATGCAAGAGACCTAATGAGGTAATGAGGAGGTAAGAGATAGCATGTTTTAATTAAGAATTGGATATTCAAATTTTGTTTATAATATTATGGGAATAAAGGGTATCTAAAACATGGTTTAGTTTTTAAATAAACCTTATATTTTTCTTCATACAAGGAGCTTTACATGTTTTGAGGGATACAAGGAATGATAGGCTTATATAAATATTAGGAATGTTAAGAGTGTTGGAGAGTATAAAAAAGATAAAAGTGAATTTTTTATAGTATAATCTTATTATCATATTCCATCAAGGTTATTTTAGGTATTTATAAAGTGTTACTGGTGTTTTGGGATAATTGACCAAGGAAGGGCACAGACAAGTCTCAAGGACTACTTGAAAAATAAAGTGAGGTTGCAAGTGAAAGATAAACATGGTTGTGTAAGGTGATTCAAATTTATTTGTAAATAATGTTATAGATTAATGAAGTTTTTTAAAAATAAATAGAGTTCAAGATCAAAATTTGAATAATAATTAAGAGTAAAAATTAAGAATCAGAGCCAATTATTAGAGAGCAAAGCTAGATGGAGTAATCAAGTAAGTATATGAATGTTCCATTTACATAATTTTTTGTGATTTGATTATGGGATATGAATAAATTTTATATCATAGTAGCAAGTTATTTGGGAACAACAAATATTGGATGAAGAATACAAACAACCTACAAGTATATGATAAAGAGTTAAGAGCAAGAAATAAGAGCATGTCATTAGATTTGGCAAAGAAGTATTTGAGATCATAAGGTAAGAGTTATGTTTTTATTTTGTGAAATATTTTAAAGATTTGAGAATCTTTTTTTTTTGAATTATAATAACTAGATCATTTTTAGTCCTTATAGGCCAAGGAGTACTAGTGGAACCCAAGAGAGGGGAAAACAATTAAAAAAAAGATGGATGTAGAGGGAGTTGTTGAAATTATGAGAAGTTACCAAGATGCATGAAGAATCAAGAGAAAAATTCCAAAGTGAGGACAAGTAGAGAGAAATTCCCAATTAAGTACAAGGAGAAAGAAAGTCTTAAGTGAAGACTAATACGTACCCAAGTGAGGTACAAGAGAGATAAAGATAAGCTAGAAAGACTTGAAATGAGGTGATAGAGAATGAGAAAATAAGAATGAATGGAATGAATTATAAGATTTGACCCAAGGATAATATGAAAGAGGATAAGAAGAGATAGATATAATGAATAAGAAATAAGATATTTGAGGAAAAGTCTACCGAATTTAGACAAGTTGATGTTCATGATAGAGCAAATGCAGGAATAAGAGAACCCATGGAATGGATGGGTAATGAAGAATGAGAAAGTTAAATGGCATATAAGATTTATTATTGAGTGAAGAAAGATAAAAATTATGATAAAAGAAAGAAAGAAGAATAAGTTGATTCATAAACAACTCAAGAGAGAGAAGAAGATGTTTTAAATGAGTGAGCAAATTAATATGCATAAGGAAGAAAGTTATCAGCACCTTGGAAAAGATTAAATGAGTATGGAAAAGGTTGAAGAGTGGTCTATTTTTTATTTAGAAGGACTAGTTATTATTGAGGAAGAAGAAGATGAGGTAGAATATGAAAGGAAACAGAAAGAAATAATGCCAATGTTTGAGGCATCAAAAGAGGCATATGAGCCTCCAAGTTTTAAAACCAACAATTTGTGTATGTTTGCAAGTGAAAATTATGAGAAACCTTCCAATTTTAAGAATGGATAAGATGACTTAAAGAGCCATAAATAAGCCAAAAATTATGAGATAGGTGTATGGTATGAATAAATGGTTTCTCTTGCAAGAAAGACATTGAAGGAGGATGTTAAAACATTGAAGATGACAAAAGAGGATGAACAAAAGAGAATTCAAGATTTGAAGGTGAACAAATAGATTGAATGAGTTGAGTTGTAACCAAACAAGAGTGTTTATGTGGACAAATAAGTTAAATACAAACAAGCATGTGAAAAGGCAAACAAGGTTTTAGCTAAGGTGGAGAATAAAAAAAGGGTAAAGGTTAAATTTCTAATGTTTTTAGATGATATAGGTCACCATTAGGGTGCCCAAATGCATTTGAATTATGTTTTAGTTATTTGGAAGACAACTGAAATGATGGAATCTAGGAGCATGCAAATGAGGTCATGTAAAGGTGAAATCCCAAATAGAACAATAGTGTTTTGGGACACAAATTGGCCATATGATAGAGGAAAATAACAAGATATGCAAGCACATTAGGTGCCAAAAAGTAGAGGTAAGTTGTGGGAGAAATAAGGTAGAGTTTCCTTTGATATAGAAAAATAAGATTAAGAGAGTGTGACACTAAAGCAAAAAGAATTATAGGGAGACAAAAGTAAGAAATAATATAATTACAAGATATAGATAAAAATGGATGAAAGAGGTAGCAAATGGGACTCAAGATTCTCAATTTTATGCAGGTTTTACTTTGATTGACTTGGTGTGGGAAAGTTTTCTCAAGAATATGATGAAGTGCATGGATAAGGAAGCTCTTTATAGAGATCAAGAAGAAAATATGAAAGTTAAAAAATTGAATATCCTCATTTTGTATAAAAAGTACATGAAAGAGAATATGAAGCTATATAAATATGAACAAGAATGGATAACAACAAGGAAGAAAGAAGAGTTACATGGAAGTCAAGATATTTGCATTATATTTGACAAAAGAAAGAATGAAAGAACCAATCAGAAGATAGAGATTTTAATAACCATAGAATGGTAGGACCCAATAATCATGAACTCTAAGATGAAGAATAAGAAATATTATAACATGAAGGTGAATTTGATTAAGAGTATAAATTTCTCACATATTGGGAGTATAATGCAGGAACATCACTAGAGAATATGTGGTAATGAGGATTGAGTGTGTATTTGATGACCATTTATGGTATTTTGAGAATTTAAGGGGTCATGTAGCATCCACTATGAGGTTTATATATATTTAAGATCCATTTAAGTGAGTGCATTATACTATATGGTGTTTCTCACTAAAATGAGGGAATTTGAAATTCATATTTGTAAATAAACCTTGTAGTGGATTTAGAGCTATTGAGAGATAAGTAAATTATGGTTCAGTTTTTAATTGATATATAAGGTCATAAAATATTCTAAAAGGTGTCTTCCCCACATGATAGACGTGATAGGCATGGTAAAATCAATCAAAATCAAAAAGAATATGTGAAGAGTAACTTCCACCCATACGTGGAATAGGCATTAGAAGGAAGTTACCATGAAGTTTTGACATGATGGAGAAATAATAGGCATGTATAAGAGTAATATAGGTGTATTAGGTGTGGATAAATATTATAGTGGATGTAGAGTGTGTAGATAATAGAGAAACATGAACGAGAGAGAAGAGATTCATGTTGGTCCACAAGTGGCCATAGTATGATAGTAAAGTTTATGTACATATCAGTTGTGGAATGAATATAGATAATGTTATTTTGAATGTAATTTAATGTATGTGACTATATATTAGTTTATTATAATGAATTTATGTTCTAAATTTTCCTTTTTATATGAAATAGATGTTGATTAATGTATAACAAGCATGTGTTGAAGAAACCTATGTATGTCTGTTTTGAGTTCATAAGATCAATGGAGAAAAGAATAATTTAGTGATATTTGGTGAATTTTAATGATATACCTAATATTTTATCATGTATTTTTTTTTCCTTTCTTATATAGGACTTTGGTTATTCAATGGTAGATTGAAGAACCTATTTGCAATTTTGGAACTTTATGTTCAATGAGACAGTCAAGAAAGTTATATCATAGAGGAATATTTGATGGATAATTAAGTGGAATTATTTATGTTTTTAATCATAAACATTATATATGGTTAATATTTATTGATATAAATTCATTAGAATGTTCAAAAATCCATAAAAGAGTTTAAGAAGCTCAAAAAACTATCACACAGTCCACCTATATACTACAAAATTCTACTAATATGTGTGTAAGAGGTGATTAAATGTTGTTCAAGGTGTAAGAGTTTTTTATAAAGGTGTATTAAGTTTAAATATACCCTATCCAATTTTTTTAATTCTTTAGGTTGTCTTAATATTTAATTTAGTTCATTTATTCTCCTCTCAAGTAAACATAAGCCTGTCAAGGTCTAGACTAGGGTTTAAAGGAGAATGTATGAAATTTTTTGTTTTAACCATAAATATTTGATAAAAATTAATAATATATTGTTATTTGACCTTATATCAAGTATTTTTATGTTTTTTTAAAATATATCATAAGGTATTGTATGGTTTCTAGATAGTGTGCATGCAAGAGACCTAATGAGGTCATGAGGAGGTTAGAGATAATAAGATTTCATTAATAATTAGATACTAAAATATTTTTTAAAATATGAGGGGAATATAGGGTATCCAAAATAAGGTTTTTATTGGTAAAAAACATCATATTTTTCTCCAGATAAGGAGCTTTACATGTTTTGAGGGCTATAAGGAATTGTAGGTTTATATAAGAATTAGGATAGTTAAGAGTGTTGGAGAGTGTACACATGATAAAAGTGAGTTTTTTATAGTCTAATATAATTATGAGAGTCCATTAAATGTGATTTTAGGTATTTATAAAGTTATAATGTTATTTTGGGATAATTAACCAAGGAAAGGTGTAGACAAGACTCAAGGACTACTTGAAGAATAAAGTGAGGTTGCAGGTGAAAGAGAAACATGAGTGTGGAAGGTGATTCCAAGTGAGTTGGAAAGGATATCAGATATTAATAAAGTGTGTTTACGATAAATATATTTCAAGGTCATAATTTGAATAATAATTGAGCATATACATCAAGAATCAGAGCCAGTTGTCAGAGAGTAGATTCAGATGGATGAATCAAGTAAGTATATGAATGTTCCATTTACATAACTTTTTATGATTTGTGTATGGGCTTTGTATTAGAATATATATGAATTTGGTGACATCACTCAAATATGATTCTCAATTTTTTATGTTTATATTTTATTATCCCATATATTATTTAATCATCTAGATAGACTTGATCAAATTAATGGATGAATTATTTGAATGTTGATATGATAATGCATGAGAAAACATTAAGAGCATTCTTCAAGACAAATGGCATGACATTATAATAAAATTCCCCCAATTAATTTCAAAGGTAATTTTGGGTTTTTCCTCCTCCTTTATCTACACCACTTGATATCCTAAAAAACCATCAATAAAGGTATGCATCTTAACTCACTACTCTTTCAATAAACTCTTTAGTGAAGGGGGTAGGAAAAGTGTTGATGATACGTGATGTTGAGGATTTGGTAGCATACATAGTTTATGATGTACCCATCATTATTGACACTAATTACCACAAGGTTCACTCACTCAACTAGATAAATTATGTTGGTAACCAACATAATACCAATCTCCACCTTTACCTTGGTGCACAAGAT